>MU224392.1:333700-358160 GCA_018584345.1 Thuja plicata
GCATCACCTCCATGTACAAGTTTCAACTTGTCCCACATTGTCTTTACATTTTTGCAATCTTTGACATCCTCAAATTTAGCATCAGAGAGTGAGGCTGAAAGCTCTATAACCATGCAGTTATGTTCATCCTTTACTCTCAATTGATCCACTGTCAATGGTCCTGTAGGCAACACATATTCAGTTTCTAAGTATTGAGTAATATCATTGCCAATACCTGATAAGTGAAGCTTTACCCTGCTTTTCCATGAAGCAAAGTTGTCCTTGTTAAACTTGGGCACATCTTGTCTATTCATCTTGTGATCTTTCACTCAGGTCTTGAAACCTTCCTTCTAAGCACACAAGCTCTGATACCAATTGTTAGTAATAATTGAGAGCGGGGGGGGGGGCTGAATTAGTGGCCTCAAATAATTATCCAATTTAAACTTTAAACCTCCAATCTTTACTTCTCAAATTATTAAATCTCAACAAGATGCATGCCTTTGAATTACTTTAAACAAATAACTGTCTATCGGTTTACCTTGTCTATCCTTATTCTCCTTGATAACTGATAAGCAGTAAACTGTATTTACCGATACTCAGTAAATATGCAGAGTATACCAGTCAATCCATAAATGCATATGTGAAATGTAAAAAACTAAAGTAATAAACCATACACACATAACACAAGGATTTTAATGTGGAAACCTTGTTAAGGGAAAAACCACTGGGACTGGTACCCCAAATTTTCACCCTTATGAAGTGATCCCTGTTAGGAGCCAACTCTGTTAAAGGTTACAAACACACTATTAAGTGCGACCTTGTTAGAGGATTTTCAATACATAGGTTGTCACTAAGTATCTGGCATCTACGCTACCATCATTGAATCAGTCTCATGACTGTTAATAGGCTTTATGCAAATCTTACTACCATCCTTGAATCAGCCTCCTTCTTAGACTATCAATAGGCTTTAGGTAAGACCGGTGCTACTATCATGAGTCAACCTTTTGGTAATCTGTTAGGATATACCTCAATTACAAAAGATTGTTAAGTCCCGCTCTGTTAAGAGACTTTATGCTTCAATGGTTAAACTGAAGCAAAATGACCTGTTTCTAATGCAACTGAATTGCAGATTTTCAGATCTATTTACTTACAATGTCTTTCTGATAAATGTATCAATACTATTCCTTAGTACTTAATTATTTCTTCTCTATGATGCTGTGGTTTTCTGTTCGTCGATGTCTGCAGAAATCTTTTAGCTCTCCCTCAACTTGATTGATCAGGACTACATGAAGGTCATCCTTCATCAGTTTCTCTTCAGCATCTTCTATTAGTTCACTCCCCCGTGTATCTAATTTCTTATCGACCACCACGCAGAGTGAATTATGCTTGTCTCTTAAATAGACATGATTTTCCTTAATTCTAGGTTCTTGATTCTTGATTCTTGACGTGAAAAACAATCTAGCCAAATTGATTTACGGCTTTAACTCTTGATTTATCTCATAGTTATCTTCTTGCCAACTATACAAATCACTTACTTAACTATGGTTGAATAAAACAAATAAAACAACTAGTTAATTCTATCCTTTAGCTCTGCCAGCTAGATATTTTGTCATTTTATGATCTCTCTGTTTCGTCGATCAATTTTGTAGTTCATCATTAGTTACAACTACCAGTTCCGTCAGTGTCGCTTCAGTTAGCTTCGGGATCTCCGTCCATCGGGAAACATTGGATTTTTCTCATCAGGCATCATGTAATTCTACTTCATCGGGCAACATTGTCTTCTACTCATTAGGCATCACTATGACTTATTCTCTGTCTTTACCAATGGTGTGCACTCCGTCGGTGTAGTCTGCCACTTAGTGAATACTAGACTTTTTTGCATTGCTGAAAGCATAACCTCTATTCCATTGATTCTCTGAAGCCTTTGGCATGACCATACAGATGATATCAAGTTGACATCAATGACAATACAAACCATTAACTGATTTAATGTCTTGCATCATCTTCAACTTAATATAGTCAACCCATTTAATTAGTTACATGTCATCACAGAGAACGTACAAATAAAACTCCTTATAAATTCTTCTTTGATCATACACCTACTATGAAATATTTTAGAATATTTGGTAGTAAATGTTATATCAAAAGAGATCATGAGATAGGCAAGTTTGATGCTAGAAGTGATGAATGAATCTTTCTTGGTTATTCCACTAAGATTAAAGCATATAAATGTTTCAATCAGAGATTGAGGAAAGTAATTGAAAGCGCCAATGTGAGGATAGATGATAAATTTCAAATTCAGGAAAGAATGTATGATTGTGGTCAGATAACAGAATCAAGAGAAGTTGTTACTGAACCCGAAGGACCCTTGATGATCAAGAATGAGATTGAAGAAGAAGAACGGGCCAAAGCTACTAAGACATTAAAGACACCAAGGTATGTAAAGAAAAACCACCCTAAAGACCAAATTATTGGTGATGCAAGCAAAGGCATGATGACTAGATCTAAAGTCAGAGATGAGATCTATTTGATTTCTCAAGTTGAACCAAAGACTACTGATGAAGCATGTAAAGATGAATCTTGGACTAAAGCCATGGAAGAAGAACTAGAATAGATAAAGAAGAAAAATAATTGGGAATTGGTTCAAAGACCTAAGAACAAAAATATGATTGGCACTAAGTGGGTTTTCAAAAACAAAATGGATGAGGAAGGCACATTGTTAAGAAACAAGGCTAGACTGGTATGTAAAGGCTACTCACAACAAGAAGGCATAGAATATGAAGAAAAATTTGCACATGTTGCTAGATTGGAAGTTGTGAGACTATTCCTTTCTTATGTTGTACATAAAGACTTCAAAGTGTATCAGATGGATGTGAAATCAAAATTCTTGAATGGTGATCTAGAAGAAGAAGTGTACATCGAGAAACCTGATGGTTTTCCTTTGACAAATGATGAAAACATGGTTTGTAGACTAAAGAAGGTACTGTATGGACTGAAACAAGCATGAGGGCATGGTATGCAAGACAGGATAACATATACTTCATCTTGGTTTCAGAAAAGGTAATGCAGACAGTAATTTTTATTTAAAAATCGATGAAGATGGAATCTTAATTATAGAAGTTTTTGTTGATGATATCATTTTTGGAGGAAATGATAAAATGAGTAAGAAGTTTTCTAAAGAAATGGGGAATGAGTTTGAAATGTCAATGATTGGTGAGATAAAAAAATTTCTTGGTTCACAAATTAATCAGAGTAAGAATGGCATATTTATATCTGAGACCAAGTATCTTAAGGAAATGTTGAAGAAATTTAGAATGGAAGATTGTAAACCTATTGGTACATCCATGGGGACAGGGAACAAACTAACTAAAAATGATGAGACTCAAAGTGTTGGGTAGACTAAGTATAGATCAATGATTGGAGGTCCACAATATTTGACACACATTAGACCAAATATTACCAATGTAGTTGGAATTGTGGCTAGATATCAGGAAGATCCAAAAGAGACACATTTTGCTGCTGTGAAAAGAATTTTTAGATATTTGAAAGGAATGGTAGAGTATGGATTATGGTATGAAAAATATGATGATTTTACATTGTAGGATTTTAATGATGCTGATTGGGTAGGTAATGTGGATGACAGAAAGAGCACAAGTGGTGGAGCATTTTTCCTTGGAAAAAGTTTGGTTTCTTGGTTGAGCAAGAAGTGGAACTGTATTGCTCAATCTACTGCTGAGTCAGAGTATGTTGCTACTACAATAAATTGTACAAAAGTTGTTTGAATGATACAAATGTTGAAGGACATCAGAATAATTTTCAAAGAACCAGTGGTTATCCATTGTGATAACACCAGCACAATGAATATGTCAAATTATCATGTAATGCATTCTAAGACTAAACATATTTCCATCAAGTGTCATTTCTGGAGTATAGAGAGATTAAACTGAAGTATATTAGCACAAAGGAACAGATAGCAGATATATTTACTAAACCTTTGCCAAAAGATGCTTTTAAATATCACAGAGGCATGCTTGGGGTGATGGCCCCTCCTAGTGAAAACTAAATGATGCAGATGTGTATTAGTCCAGTGGATCTCAGAGCTATATCATTCTCTGGACTTGATGTATGGATCTACTCCTTAGGGGGAGTGATCGTAAGATAATACTATGGAGTACATTTGGGTGATCTTGGACCTAGCTGATTGGACATGAAGATTTGAAAAAGCTACAGAAGACTACAAATGAATTATGGAACCTTTTTCCATTGCTGCCAAAGGGGGCAAAAATCTATGTGAAAATCCCTACTATTTTGGGGAGATCTGTGTTGAGGATATTGAGAAGATTGTATTGAGAGTGAGTACTTTTGGGTTGATAAATATGGATTTTCCCATATGTTTCTATCAATGCCAAAGGGGGAGATTGTTTGATGATATTAGTTTTGGTTACTGATCATGCTATTGATATTCATGTTTTGTCACTAATGTCAACATATATTTCTATGAAGAAGACAGACTAGCTACTTTACTAGATGGAGTGTACGGACACTATACGAATGATTCAGAATGATCGAAGTTGGAATTATGTAGAAAGATGTGTGCTGACATTATCCCTAAGGTCACTTGATTTTATATTACATACTATGGATTCTATAGTTGATTTAGTGAAGACTGGTTTTCTGGACTGTAACTATGATTCTGGACAGAGCAGGTCTCTGTGTTTTGGGTATATCTTTCTAGAAAAGATATTTTAGAACTTGTGAGCTTACTGATGGATAGCCAACATATGTTAGAGTAATGGGTTGAGTTTTATTTTTTTTTGGATACTGATGATGTCATTTGTGGCGTGTATTCTGGAGAAGACCTATTTTCTGGCCGAATTTAGACATGTAGCATGTGAAATTAATTAAGAGCATGAATTGTGGATCTGAAAGTATATGTAATGAATTGTAAATGTTGTATACTTGTTATAGATACCGTGTGTATCTTAGCAAGGGGCTATGTAATTATTTGTATGATGGAAAGCCTTAATTGGCCGACCTAGTTAATTATGTATTAGGAAAGCTTAACTGGCTGACCTAATGAATTATTTTAAGAGGGTATATATGAAAGATAAATTCTTGTGAAGAA
Source organism: Thuja plicata (assembly GCA_018584345.1). Taxonomy (NCBI): domain Eukaryota; kingdom Viridiplantae; phylum Streptophyta; class Pinopsida; order Cupressales; family Cupressaceae; genus Thuja; species Thuja plicata. Next base: position 338,805 of record MU224392.1, read on the forward strand.
GTGGGACAGAGAAAAGAAAGAGAAGTGTGGAAGCTACGAAGCTTGTTGAATGCTGGATACAAAGCAGAGTTGATACATCATTGGAACTGACCAAGAAAAGATAGTTGCTATCATACAGTTTGCTGGAATGTGTATTTTCCTTATACACTTGATTTAGATTGTGAATCCTTGAGGGTGGCTTTAACCTTCTTTGGGTAGTGTGCCTTGGCAGTGAGGCTACTATTTTCTTTGAATCCTAACAGGGTTTGTCTCCTAACAGGGACTATGTATTGTAATGTTGTAACAAGCTCCTAACAAGGATAATATCTTTTAACAGGGATACTATGCTCTCAGTGCATTATTTGTGGGTGTTAATTCCCACCGGGGTTTTACCTTTTTGTAATAATCAACTTTGAATAATTGTTCAAAATATAGAGTGACAATTCTCAATTCATTATGTTTGGATTTTAAATCAAACCCACATTTTAACCTACATGAATGTTATTGGGGAAATTGCAAGAAATTTTAAAAATATAAAAATATAAATATTTTTTTAAAACGTGAAAACAAATTTTTAGTGCAACTAAGAAACAAATTGACAATTGAAATATGTTTAAAATGTTAAAATTAATAATGGGTTAAGATGAAATTAACAGATATTAAGTGAAAAAATTGTTTAACCATTTAAACTTGGTCTTTTTTTTTTTTAATAAACAAATTTGGTTATAAAGTCTAATTTTTTGAAAAAAATTGCTAAATAAGGAGAATCTAATGATTAATCAAAATAATAAATAATGATAAGTTGCAATGTTTAAAGAAATGATATAAGGAAAATAAAGACAATGAACAAATTATGATGAAAACCATTATAAAAACTTGTAGTTATCATAACAAAATAATAATAATAATATGCGAGGAACCTTCTTATACCAAAAAATATGTTAGAATAGCCTGCACCAAATAAGGAATAAAAACATTATAAAGAAAAGTGACTATTGGAAAAGAACAACGCAGAGAGAGGGGGATAATCTTTGACAACCCAAGACAAAATGACAGGAAGAGAAGGTTGTGAAGAAGAAGGCCAGAGCAGCTTTGGAATAACACGGGTTATGCAAGGAGTGGTGGAGAAGAGAGTGCACAAGGGACAAGTTGAAACGTGGGAGGGGAGGAAGCTGCATAAAAAAAACCAAGGACTGCGCCTTGTCTTCTTCCCCTCTCCTTGTGCATATTCTTGCTACGTGGAGGGAGATAGAGAAGCATGCACAGGGAAGAAGGAGCTGGGATAAAGTTGGATGGTGTTAGGAATAACAGTCCACAAGAAAACTAAGAGGGGGGGGGGAGTGAATCAGTTGTAGCATCCCTGTTAAAATTTTTATCCATGTTAGGAGCTTATTACAACATTACAGTACACAGTCCCTATTAGGAGACAAACCCTATTAGGAGTCAAAAGAAATAGTAGGCTCACTGCCAAGGCACACTGCCCAAAGAAGGTTAAAGCCACCCTCAAGGATTCACAATCTGAACAAGTTTATAAAACAAATACACAATCTAGTGAACTGTTTGATAGAAACTATCTTTTCTTGGTTAGTTCCAATGAAGTGTTCTTCTCATAAACTCTTCTCTACATCCAGAAGCCAAACAAGCCTCATAGCTTTTACTTCTTCTCAAATCTCTATCACATCTTTTGAAAAGAAAAGATCACTCATATATACCCTCTTACAATAATTCATTAGGTTGGCCAGTTAAGCTTTCCTAATACATAAATAAATAATTAGCTCATCCAATTAAGGCTTTCCAATATACAAATAGTTATTTTACCCCTTGCTAAGGTACACACAGTACCTATAACAAGTAAACATAATTTACAATCCATCAATTATGCTTTTAGATCTGCAATCCACGCTCACAATTCATTTTACATGCTACATGTCTAAAGTCGGCCACCAATAAGGTCTTCTTCAGAATACATGCCACAGATGACATCACCAGTAATCAAACAAAAATCAAACTCAACCCATTACTCTAACATATATCAGCTCACCACCAGTAAGCTTGCATCATCTGAAATATCTTTAACAGAAAGATATACCAGAAACATAGAGACCTACTCTATCTAGAATCACTGTTACAGTCCAGAAAACCACTTTCACCAAATCATTTGTAACTTCCAAAATATGCAACATTAAGCCAAGTGACCTTAGGAATAAGGTCAACACTCATCCTTCTGTATAAATCCAACTTTGATCATTCTAAATCATCCGTACAGTATCTGTACACTTCTTCCAGTCAAGTAACTAGTCTGTCCTCTCCATGAAATATATGTTGACTTTAGTGACAAAACATGAATATCAACAGCATGATCAGTAACCAAAACTAATATATCCAACAATCTCCCCCTTTGGAATTGATGGAAAAATATGGGAAAATCCATATGCATCAACCCAAAAGTACTCTCTCTCAATACAATCTTCTCAATATCCTCAACACAAATATCTCAAAATAGTAGGGTTTTTCACATAGATTCCTTCCCCCTTTGGCTGTAATGGCAAAGGGTTCCATAACTCATCTTTAGTCTTTTGTAAGGTGTAGCTTTTTCAATTATTCATGTCCATCAACCAGGTGCAAGATCAGCTAAATGTACTCCATAATACTCTCCTGCGATCACTCCCCCTAAGGAGTAGATCCATACATCAAGTCCAAAGAATGATATAGCTCTGAGATCCACTAGACTGATGCATGGCTACATCAATTAATTACCATTGGGAGGGGCCATCACCCCAAGCTTGCTTCTAAGATATTCAAAAGCATCTTTTGGCAAAGTTTTAGTAAATATATTTCCTATATGTTCCGTTGTGCTAATCTATTCCAGTTTAATTTCCTTCTCTGCTACCTTCTCCCTCAAGAAATGATACTTAATGGAAATATGCTTTGTCTTCAAATGCATCATAAGATTATTTGACATGTTTACTATGCTAGTATTATCATAGTGGATATCCACTAGTTCTTCAAAAACTATCCCAATGTCCTTCAACATTTGTTTCTTCCAAACAACTTGTGTACAGTTTATTGCAGCAACAACATACTCTGACTCAATAGTAGATTGAGAAATACAATTCTACTTCTTACTCAACCAAGAAACTAGCCTTTCCCTAAGGAAAAATGCACCACCACTTGTACTTTTTCTATCATCTACATTTCCTGCCCAATCAGCATCAATATAAGCCTGTAAAGTAAAATCTTCTGATTTTTCATACCACAATCCATATTCTATTGTTCCTTTCAATTATCTAAAAATTATTTTTACAGCAACAAAGTGTGCCTCTTTAGGATTTGCCTGATATATAGTGAAAATTCCAACTGCATTGGTAATATCTATTCTATTGTGAGTTAGATATTGTATACCTCCATCATCGATCAGTACTTGTTTTGTGCAACACTTTGAGTCTCATCATTATTTGTAAATTTGTGTCCAGTCACCATAGGTGTCCCAACAGCTTTACAATATTCCATTCAAAACTTCTTTAGCATTTCCTTAAGATACTTGGTTTGAGATATAAAAATTCCTTTCTTACTCTGATTAATTTGCAAACCAAGAAAAAATTTCATCTCCCTAATCATTAATATTTCAAACTCATTCTCCATCTCTTTAGCAAATTTCTTACTCATTTTATCATTGCCTGAAAAAATGATATCATCAACAAAAACTTCTATAATTAAGATTCCATCTTTATCAGTTCTTAAATACAAATTATTGTCTACATTACCTATTCTGAAACCAAGATGAAGTAGATATTTGTCTAGTCTTGCATACCATGCCCTTGGTGCTTGTTTCAGTCCATATAGTGCCTTCTTGAGTATGTAAACCATGTTTTCATCATCTGTCAAAAGAGAACCATCAGGTTTCTCAATGTACACTTCTTCTAGATCACCATTTAGGAATGTTGATTTCACATCCATTTGATATACTTTAAAGTCTTTATGTGCAACATAAGCAAGAAATAATCTCACAGCTTCCAATCTAGCAATAGGAGAAAAATTTTCTTCATAGTCTATTCCTTCTTGTTGTGAATAGCCTTTACATACTAGTCTTGCCTTGTTTCTTACCATTGTTCATTCCTCATCCATTTTTTTTCTAAAAACCCATTTAGTACCAATCGCATTTTTATTCTTAGGTCTTGGAACCAGTTCCGAAGTATTGTTTTTTGTTATCTAATCAAGTTCTTCTTCCATAGCTTTAGTCCAAGATTTATCTCTACATGCTTCATTAGTAGTCTTTGGTTCAACTTGAGAAATCAAGAAAATTTCATCTCTAGCTTTAGATCTAGTCATCATCCCTTTGTTTGCATCACCAATAATTTGATTTTTAGGATGGTTATTCTTGACATACCTTGGTGTTTTCAATGTCTTGGTAGCTTCAGTCTGTTCTTCTTCAATCTCATTCTCGATCATCAAGGGTTCTTCAGGTTCAATAACAACCTCTTTTGTTTTTGTTATCTGACCACAATCATATATCCTTTCTTGAATTTGAAACTTTTCATCTATCCTCACATTGGCGCTTTCCATCAACTTTCTCAATCTCAAATTGAAACATTTATATGCTTTACTCTTGGTGGAATAACCAAGAAAGATTCATTCATGACTTCTAGCATCAAACTTTCCTATCTCATCATCTCTCTTGATATAAAATTTACTACCAAATATTCTAAAATATTTTACAGTAGGTGTATGATCAAACCATAATTCATAGGGTGTTTTACTTGTACCTTCTCTAATCTAAATTTTGTTCAGGGTGTACACAGCAGTGCCAACTGCTTCTCTCTAGTGAACATGTGACACATTTCCTTCCATCAACATAGTTCTAGGAGCATCTAATATAGTTCTATTTCTTCTCTTTTCTATCCCATTCTGTTATGGAGTTCTAGGAGCTGAAGTCTGTCTGTATATTCCATGCTCTTCATAGTATGAATTGAATAAGTCCAATGTGAATTCTCCACCTCTGTCTGATCTCCAACAATTTATCTTCAAACCAGATTCATTCTCAAATTTTGCTTTAAATAACTTGAACTTGTCCAATGCTTCAAATTTATCTCTTAGGTATCTAACTCACATCATTCTAGAAAAGTCATCAACAAAAAGTATAAAGTGCCTTTCACCATAGTATGATCTTGTTCTTGTAGGACCACACATATCTGTATGCACCAGATCCAACTACCCTTTTTTTGAATAAGCTTTTATATTGAAAGTCTTTCTAGTCTGCTTCCCCATAACACACTTTCTAAACATAGTGTTAGATAGATTTACAATTTTATGCCATAACCTAAAATTAACATGAAAAAATATTTTGTGCCATAACCAGCTGTCATCAACCTTAGAAATAAAAAAAGAAGCTTCAAATGTGTTCAATTCATATACATTACCTCTAGATTTAGTACTGGATGCTATCAAGTCTCTTGTTTTACTCTTGAGAGAACATTTCTCATTAATGAAATTTAATTGATAAGCCTTGTCCACTAGTTGTCCAATGCTCAATAAATTATGTTTAAGTCCATCAACAAGTAGTACATTGTCAGTGTTATTCTTTCCATCCAAAGAAATAGATCCAATCCCAACAATAATTTTAGGAGTATTGTCAACAAATCTAACAACACCACCATCATGTTTCTTCAAACTCACAAATTTGTTTTTATCTCCATTCATATGGTGTGAACAACCACTGTCTATAACCCATTTAGATTTATTTTCAACTTGGGACGCTAGGGCTTTTTCTTCATGCATAGGTTTATTATCCTTAATAGCAATAAATCTAATTTCATCATAGTCACCATCCTCATCATCAGATATACCCTCACTAGCATAATAAAATTCCTTGTCCTTTGAATACTTAGACTTGAGAAACTTAGGTTTGTGCTTTGGAATTCTTGTAGGACATCTAGATTCAAAATGACCAATCTTGTTACATGAAAAACATTTCAAAGGTAATTTGCCTTGAAATTTACCCTTACCTCTCTTTTCTCTTCTAGAAATCAATGCCACAACTTCATCTAGCTTCCTTTCTTCTTCCTATATTTTTTCCCATTCATAAGCATAGGCTCCAAGTTCTTCTCTTAAATCAATATTGCTTGTGCTTGGTAAGATCCTTTTGTTCTTGTGTACGGTCGCCTTGAATACTGACTCAACTTTAGGTAAAGTGTCTCCCAATTCTGCAGCCTCAAATTTAGTTAGCTTTCCAATCATCATCTCTCTGGTGAAGTTCGGTGTCAAAGGTATGATATCCTCTATAACTTTACCTTTTATTCTATAAGCAGGTGTCAAAGATCTGAGTATTTTCACAATTACTTCTTCCTCACTCTAAGTTCCTCTAGAGTTCTTAATAGAAGTAACCACTTCAGTAATTCTCTGTCCATATGCTCTGATGTTCTCATCTTCTCTTATCTTCAGCGATTCCATTTTTGTGTTCCAGTTTTGTAACTTTGCCTTCTTAGTAAACTTGTCTCCAATGTAAAATGCTTCTAATATTGTCCATATCTCATGTGCAAAATCCAAGTCCTTTACTTTAGTAAATTCTCCTTCTGATAGTGCGCTGATCAAGGATTCCCTTGCAACCATATTACATGAAAATAGATTCTTTTCATCTTTAGTGGCTTTCTCTAACTCATCCTCAGTCGCTACCTTTTCTTTCTTCTTTTTTATAATCCAGTAATCCATTCCCAAACATAGAAAATGTGTTCTCATCTTGTTCTGCCAACTATCAAAGTTTTCAAGATCAAACTTTGGACTATCCTTCTTGTAGTAAGTCATCTTCAGGATCACCTCAAGCTGTTAAACTTTCTCTCTGAGGACCACAAGCTCTGATACCAATTTTTAGGAATAACAGTCCAAAAGACAACTGAGAGGGGCGGGGTGAATCAGTTATAGTAGAGATTATTAAACTTTATACTTTATAAACCAAATCTGCAAATGCAAATTATAACACAGTAAATGCCAACACCATAACACAATATTTTTTGTCAATGAAACCTTGTCAAAGGTAAAACCCCAGTGGGAATTAACACCCACAAATAATGTATTAAGAGTATACTATCCCTATTAAAAGATTTATCCATGTTAGGAGCTTATTAAAACATTATAGTACACAGTCCCTATTAGGAGACAGACCCTATTAGGAGTCAAAAGAAATAGTAGGCTCACTACCAAGGCACACTCCCCAAATAAGGATAAAGCCACCCTCAAGGATTCGTAATCCAAACAAGTGTATAAAACAAATACACAATCTAGTGAACTGTCTGATAGCAACTGTCTTTGCTTGGTTAGTTCCAATGAAGTATTCTTCTTATAAACTCTGCTCTACATCCAACAGTCAAACAAGCCTCACAAATTTTACTTCTTATTAAATCTCTATCACATCTTTTGAAAAGAAAAGATCACTCATATATACCCTCTTACAATAATTCATTAGGTCGGCTTGTTAAGCTTTTCTAATACACAAATAATTAATTAGGTCGGCCAATTAAGGATTTCCAATATAAAAATAATTATTTGACCCCTTGCTAAGCTACACATGGTACCTATAAAAAGTAAACATCATTTACAATTGATCAATTATGCTTTTAGATCTGCAATCCACGCTCACAATTCATTTTACATGCTACATGTCTGAATTCGGCCACCAATTAGGTCTTTGTTAGAATACACATCATAGTTGACATCACCAGTAATCAAACAACAATCAAACTCAACCCATTACTCCAACATATGTTAGTTGTCCACCAGTAAGCTCGCATCATCTGAAATATCTTTGATAGAAAGATATACGAGAAACATAGAGACCTACTCTATTGAGAATCACATTTACAGTCCAGAAAACTAGTTTCACCAAATCATCTATAACATCAATAATATGCAACATTAAGCCAAGTGACCTTAAGAATAAGGTCAACACTCTTACTTATGTTTAAATCCAACGTTGATCATTCTGAATCATCTGTATAGTGTCCGTACACTTCTTCCAGTCAAGTAACCAGTTTGTCTTCTCCACAGAAGTATATGTTGACATCAGTGACAAAACATGAATATTAACAACATGATCAGTAACCAAAATTGATATCAGCCAACACATGGAGGAGGAAGAAAGGAACTAGAGAAAAATATATTTGTAAGAGAAGGAGAATAGGGTAGGAAAATGCACTAGAAGAGGGAAGACAATAGAAAAAAAAATTAAAAAGACCAAGCAAACATGGGAGAAAAAAATAAGAAAGTAGCGCTGAAGTTTTCTTAGAGTTGGAGCGCGCTAAAGAATGGAGGGGAAGATTCAACATACACATCGTGCTGGAAGATAGAAACCAATGAAAGGAACCAGAGACAAGGGCCTATGCTGAGAGATAAAGATCTGTGAATAAAACTTGAATAAACAATATATTATTATATTTTCTTCTTAGTAGTCAACAATAAAACCAGATTAAATGTTGATCAAACAGAGATATCTAAAAAAATGCAGAGAAATATGCTAGAGAACCTGCAAGGAGTTAGATTTTTTTTTGAATCCTACTAGGAACCTGCAAAATGTAAATATTCAAAAATGCAAAGGAGAACATGCAAATATAGATCTAGATCTAGATAAACAAATAATAAAAAACCGGGTTTGGGGGTAACTATCCAAACCCAAAATAAATTCAGATCCTCATAAAGAGATAATAATATCAAAAACTCAAGAGCTCCAAAAAGCTTAGATAAAAAAAAACCGCAAACACTCAAACAAGGATTAGCTAGCTCTGATACCATGTAAAAAATATCAAAAAATGAAAAGAGTTTAGGAAAGAATCCAAGAGAGTGAGAAAAAAAGAATAATATTACCATAAACTCAAAGAATGAGAGATCGCTTCAATATCAATTCCCAAAACTGTAAAGAAGCTCAAAGATCAACACAATGATTCAATTGATTTTGAAAGGAGAAAACTAAGAAAAACCCCTTTTGAATATAATATGAATGAGGCAAAACTACTAGAGAAGGAGAGACAGAAAGTGAGCAAGAAGCTCATTACAACATTGAGAGAGGAAGTTTGAGAATGTGAGAAGAAGTGAGAAAATTATCATAAGATCTTCGAGAAGTGTGTGTAGAGGCATCTTTTAAATACAAATGAGTGATGGAGTTTTCATGTAACTCCTATGTTCTATGAATTCCACATTCATATTAAGTGTGTGTCAAGTGTGAGAATCCTCTTAAGGAGGAATATCTAATTTCCTTACTAAAGAAATTACAAAAATGTGACATGTCCTGCCACTTGGACTAGAGGAAAAAATACAAATTAGGATACCTTGGCTTATCCAAATTTACATAATACACCAAGGAAAGATTATTAATTCTAACATATTTATCCACTAACTTAGTAAATTCTTTTTTATTTATTTAGGTCTCCTTCTTTTGTTAGAAAGAAAAAAAATGGAAAAAGATTAAGGAAAGAATCCAAGAGAGTCAAACAAGAAAGAAATCTTTTACCATAACCCAATAAATGAAGGATGATTCAAGAACTTTCACCAAAAGCATTAAAAATCTCAAAGATCAACACAAGAGACAATATTTTTGAAAGGGGAAAACTAAGAAAAATTTCTGGTGAGTATAATATAAATGAGACACCAAAACCCTAGAGAAGGAGAGATAAAGTGAGTAAGAAGTGGAAGCTCATTACAACATGAGAGAGAGAATTTGAGAATGTGAGAAAATTGTGAGAACACTTGAGAAGTGTGTGAGAGACATCTCTTAAGTAGAGATGACTGAAGGAATTTGCATGTAACTCCTATATCCTATGATTGCCTCATTCACATTAAGTGGGTGCCAAGTGTGAGATTCCTCTTAAGGAGGAATATCTAATTTCCTTATTAAAGGAAGTACAAAAATGTGACATGTCCTCCCACTTGGACTAGAGGACAAGAACAAAATAGGATACCTTGGTTTATCCTTTAATTACATAGTTCACCAAGGAAAGATTAATTTCTAACACCCCCCTTTAATCTTTACTTGGGGAGATTAGATCAATAGGTATCACACCCAAATATTTACAATGATTTTGAAATGTACCTTTAGAAAGAGTTTTCATGAAGATGTCGGGAGCTGGATCATTTTTCTTGCAATAGATGAGAGTCACTTGCATCTCTTCAACTTTTTTTTTTAGGAAGTGATTCTTTGCTAAGGAATGAGCACTTTAAAAATACAAAGGTGTAGGTGCTTGCAGAGGAGGGCCCAAATTTCGACTTTGATTCCTTAGAGATTCTTTAGTTACATGTGTACATTCTCTACTTTCTAAAGAAATAGTACTTGAGCCTAAAATAAGGCAATAAAAACTAGTAGATCTCCCATCATTGGTATCTCTTAGATCTGAATCAGTAAAATATTTAAGAGAAAAATTAGATTGTGAATCATCACAGGAATCAATCATAGAATCAATAATGCAATCATCAGTTGCATAAATCAAATCAAGAGGAGTAGAGCTAGTTGTTAGGATGAATTTATATTAATTGAGAGGGGGCGTGAATCAGTTATCCTCAGGTCCAAATGTGCCCATATAAAACTTTAAACCAACTTCAACAACTCAGATTTGCTCAACAGCAATAAACAACAAAAGTGTGCAGTTTACTGTACTAATGAAATAAGCTTGTAGAAACTTAACAGTAAAACACAACAATAACATTAACACATTTTGACACCATGATTTAATGTGGAAACCCAATATGGGAAAAACCACCAGTAACATGCTACCAAAATTTCACTCTTTTGAAGTGATGCCCTATTAGGAACCAACCCTGTTAAAGGTTACAAAACACACTGTCAAATGTGACCTGGTTAAAGGATTAAATCACCATGTCAGGAGTGGCCTTGTTAGAGGACTTAGGACATTAAAATATGAATGTCACCTTGTTCAAAGGATTTATACACTGACTATTAGGTCAACCTGGTTAAAGGATTTGAATTGATACAATGGTTACAAAGTAATCAGCATGTGTGATCTGATACATAAAACTTACTTTGCAAATCCAGATCCAATTTTAGCTCTAATGTTAATTCACTGAGTGGCCTCCATTTTCATCTCAAACTTCAGATCTACTTGGCAATCCATCAAGCAATCACTTCGCTTCTCTACTCAGCCTTCTATTTTAGGTCTTTACCAATCAGTCAATTAACCATGCAATACTTTGCATTCCACTTCTCCTTACTTGGATACAATAACAATAACCATAGTAGGTTATATTATACCTCTTCATCTAAGTCAGATAAATATTTTGCCGCTTAATCAAGATCATAGGTCTTAGGTTAGGTCAGATCCAATGGATCTTTCCATCATTACATTTAATTTACTTCTCCAATACAATCATTAATTAAACATTGAATCCATGCGCTAATAATGGTTTCCCATGCATTAAATGAGTGTGGGCCAATCTTAATTAACAATGCATATCCCAATAAAATCAACTATGTCGGCCATATATCTCAAATCTCATTAATTAACAAAATACTGTTGCTCAGATTTCTTTGTCTCCCTCGGCATTTCATTGGCGCTCGGCATCACCTTTCACTTTTCTCGGCATCGACTTTGGTTTTCTCGACATAGACCTTCCAGTGAACTGTCAGTGATAGAATAACAAAGTATCACTTTGCCAAAGTGCCAAATGATCAAGTACCCTAGTGTATACTCATAACTCAACCATTTCCTTAGTCTTCTTGTTATCCCATTCTTTTCAAATCTTCATCAATCAATAGATAAGGTACTCAAACATGCAGCAATAGTCTCACCATTTAAGGTTTGACATCAATGAAAAAATAACAATTGTCTACATTGTAGCGATCTTTCCAACAATCTCCCTCTTTGGCATTGATGGCAACACTAAATTGTAAAACAATAATTTCCAACCAAAGTTACCATACAATCCAAAAAGTGCCTATGTTCCTGATATGAACAAATCTTCATTAATGTCTTTAGCTTCATCCTAACTCCCTTTGTGTCTATAATCACACTGAAATGTTTTATGTTATTGTTCAGCTCCCTCTTTCAGTAATATCTCCCTTATATCTGTTGTTTATCTCCCTTGTATCTCTTGTTTTAGCAATAATCTCCCTCTTTGACAACAATGCCAAAGATGTTGACATCTTCATTATGCAGATTCTTCTATTCTAATATTTGTATCATGTTGTTCCTGTCATCTTTGTGTATGAATGATCTTATTTTTTTTTTCTTGTCTTCTACTTCACAGTTTTTAGGCAAGCATCCTCAAAATGTGACTTACTGTGCATCAATGTGTCAAGTGTTCTAATTAAAATATTTGATGCAACAGTACCATTCAGCACTAGTTAGCCTCTGTTAGGGGAATCACCCCCAATTTACCTCTTAGATACTCATGAGCATCCTTGGGTAATGCTTTTGTAAATATGTTTGCCAACTATTCCTTAGTGTTCACATATTCTAGTTTCACTTCCTTCTTCTGAACTAGCTCCCTCAAGTAATGATACTTGATAGCTACATGTTTTGTCTTAGAGTGCATTACAGAATTTTTAGAAATATTAATGGCACTCATGTTATCACAATATATGACAATTGGTTCTATGATCTCCTCCTTCATACCTTTAAGTAGTATCTTCAACCACACAATGTTTGAACAATTAACTGTTGTTGCCACATACTCAGCTTCAGTTGTAGATTGTGAGGTGCAATTATGTTTCTTGCTTGTCCAGGAAACTAATCTTTTCCCCAAAATAAATGCTCCTCCTATGGTGCTTTTTCTATCATAAACATTACCAGCCCAGTTAGAATCAGTATAGACTTTGATTTAAAACTTGTCATTCCTTTTGTAATATAGGCCATAGTCTTCTGTACCTTTCAAATATCTCAGAATTACTTTCACTGCCATTATATGTGACTCTTTTGGATTAGCAAAAAATCTAGCAACAATTCCAACTACTAATGCAATATCAGGTCTACTGTGTACAACATATTGCAGCTTACTAATCATTGATCTGTATAGTGTTTGATTTACCTCTTTTGTATCATCATTCTTTGTCAACTTCTGTCTAGTAGCCATGGGTGTACTCACTAGTTTTGAATCTTCCATACCAAAAGATTCAGTATCTCCTTGATATATTTTTGTTGAGTAATATAGATACCATTCTTCATTTGATGTATTTGGAAACCAAAAAATAATTTTATCTCACCAAACATAGACATTTCAAATTCAATTTGCATCTCTTTTGAAAATGCTTTACATATCATATCTTGTCCACTAAATATGATGTCATTAACACAAATTTCAGCCGATAAAATTCCTTTACCTTGCTCTATTTTCAAATACAGATTATTGTTGTCATTTGTTCTTGCAAATCCAATCTTCATGAGATAATTGTGCAATCTTTCATACCATGCTCTGGGTGCTTGTTTCAGTCCATATAATGCCTTGTGCAATCTTCAAACCATGTCCCTCTTACTTGGGTCAACAAATCCATCAGCTTGTTCAATATATACTTCCTCTTCTAATATCCCATTTAGAAATGTTGACTTCACATCCATTTGATAGACTTTAAATCCTTTGTAGGCTGCATATGCAAGTAGAGTTCTCACACCCTCCAAACTTACAATTGGGGTGAATGTCTCTCCATAGTCAATTCCTTCCTCTTGTGCATAACCTTTGCATACCAGTCTTGCTTTATTCCTTGTCACCTCTCCATGTTCATTCAGCTTGTTTCTGAATACCCACTTTGTATCAATTACATTTTTGTTGTTAGGTCTTAGTACTAGTGTCCATTTCTTGTTCTTTTCAATATGGTTTATCTCTTCATTCATGGATTGAATCCAGTCTTCATTGTCCAAAGCATCTTTTACTGGATTAGGATCAAAATCACATAGCAAACATGTGTCTTCTCTTAATTTGCCTCTTGTCATAACTGAAGAATCTTTTTCTCCTATGATTTGATCAGGTTTATGGTGCCTTCTTACGTATTTTTCCAATTTAGGCTCTTTATCAACTTCAGTTCAGGGTGAAACTATGACTCGACATCTCCATCAGATAGCTCGGAAGTCACCTCCCGTTGCCTGGCAATTTTGTTCTGTGTCTCGGCAGGTGTAGACTGTTGCTCGGCAACTTCATTTTCAGTTTCGTTAGAATCCTCCTCTTCAGGATAGGTGAATGATCTATAAATTTCAGGCTCAATCATGCTTTCAGCTTCATTTCTTTCTGCATATTCATCAATTCTAACATTTGCACTTTCCACAATTTTGTTAGTGTTAGAATTCACACATTTGTATGCCTTACTATTAGTAGAATATCCAAGAAATATGCCTTCTTCTCCTTTAGCATCAAGTTTACCATTTCTATTATCCTTCAGTATAAAACATCTACTCCCAAAGAATTTAAAATAACTTACGGTAGGTGCATGTCCATACCATAGCTCATAAGGTGTAGTATTTGTACCTTTCTTGACTTGTACTCTATTCAAGGTATAAATAGGTGTACTTACAGCTTCTCTCCAATATTTTTGTGCAACATTTTTCTCCATCATTAATGTTCTGGCACAGTCCATGATAGATCGATTTCTTCTTTCAGCTATACCATTCTGTGGTGGTGTCCTAGGTGTTAACATCTGTATTTTTATCCCTCGGTCATTGCAGAACATGTTAAACTCATTATAAATGAAATCACCTCCTCTGTCATATCTCAGACATTTCAGACTCTTACCTATTTCCTTTTCAATTTTTGCCAAGTACCACTTAAATAACTGAAATGCATTAAATTTTTCTTTGAGAAACATAACAGGCATCATCCTAGAGTATTCATCTACAAATAGAATAAAATATTTGTCTCCATGGTAACTTTTATCACCAACAGGTCCACAAAGGTCAGTATGAACCAATTCCAAAATATTCTCAGAAGTATGAGTTTTGCTCTTAAAACTAGATTTAATCTTTTTTCCCAATTGACATTGCTTACACATTGCATCCTCAGGTTTCTTTAACTTAGGCAGCCCTCTAACCTTTTTCAATTTACTTATGCTTACTAATTTATCAAAGTTAACATGACATAGCCTCTTATGTCATAGCCAAACATCATTATATTGTGCAAACAAGCATGTCTCTTCAGCTAAATCTAGATAAAACAAGTTTCCTTTAGTTTGCTCACCACCTCCAACTAATTTGCCATTGGCATCTAGATCTTTTCTTTCCTGTGATGGAATTCAACTCTGTAACCAGAAGTGTTCAACTGTGAAACACTCAACAAATTATACTTAAGATCATCAACTCAGTATACATCATCACATCTAATCTTGTTAGTCAATTGAATTGATCCTTTCCCTTTAACTCTACAAGGTGTATCATTACCGAACTTAACATATCCACCTTTATATTGATCTAAGGTTTCAAATTTGTCCTTATCACTAGTCATGTGACGTGAATAACCACTGTCAATAATCCAATGATCACCTTTACTCATATAAGAAATTAGTGCAGTTTTCTCATCATCATCAGAATCATCTTTCATTGCAACATACAAAACTTCTATATCATTTTCATCAGATTTATCAGATTCACTGTTAGAAGCTTCTTCAGCTATATAACAAGATTTCTTACCTTTGTCTTTGTAATCCTTGTACTTTCTGTAGTCTCGGTCATCCTTTTTATCTTTGTACTTTCTGTCTCTTCTTTCATCTTTCTCATTCTTTTCAGGACATCTAGCAGTAATATGACCAACTTTGTTACAATAAAAACAAATAATAGGAATTTTACCTTTGAATTTACCTTTTCCTCTAGCTAGTCTCCTTGCCATAAGTGCCTCAAGCTCTTCTAGATCATCATTTGAGGTGTCACTGTCACTGTCCACACATTTCTTTCCTTTCCTTGATTTGCTGATGACCATCTGTGACTTCAATGTAGATTCAACATCTTGTGGAGTATAGTTGTTAAAATTTGACATCTCAAATACAGTAAGTCTGCCTACCAAAATTTCCATAGTTAAATTGTTATTAGGAGTACATCTCAGTTCTTGAATTGCAGATACTCTAATAGCATAAATAGGAAGAAGTGTTCTCAGTACCTTGCTCATGATAGTGTCATCATCAATTGTTCCCTTTGCTCCTCTAATAGCATTTACAACTTCCTTTATCCTATCATAATATTGCACTATACTTTCTCCTTCTTGCATTTTTAAATGATCAAACTTACCTCTCAAGCTTTTGGATTTGGCTCTTAGTACATTCGTATCACCTCCATAAATGGTTGCAAGGACATCCCATGTCTTGTTTTCACTTGTACAATCCTTGATGTCCTCAAATTCATGATAGTTTAGAGATGATGCAAGTTCCAGCATTGCTTGATTATGTTCATTCTTTTCTCTTAATTGTGCAACATTCAAAACTCCAGAAGGAGCTTCATACTCTGCTTCAATATGTCATTTAGAAGAATCACCAATACCATCCAAGTGAAGTTTCATCAAACTTTTCCATGCAATAAATTTTTCCTTCTTAATCTTCTGTCCATCCCTTTTATACATCTTGATCTTTATCTCCAAGTACCTTCAAACTTTTTCAAGAGAACAAGTTCTCTGATACCAATTGTTAGGATGAATTTAGAATGACTGAGAGAGGGGGGGGGGGGGAATCAGTTATCCTCATNGATGAATTTAGAATGACTGAGAGAGGGGGGGGGGGTGAATCAGTTATCCTCATGTCCAGATGTGCCCATATAAAACTTTAAACCAACTTCAACAACTCAGATTTGCTCGGTAACAATAAACAACAAAAGTGTACAGCTTACTGTACTAATGAAATAAGCTTGCAGAAACTTAATAGTAGAACACAACAATAACATTCACACATTTTGACACCATGATTTAATGTGGAAACCCACTATGGGAAAAACCACTAGTAACATGCTACCAAAATTTCACTCTTTTGAAGTGATGCCCTGTTAGGAGCCAACCCTGTTAAAGGTTACAAAACACACTGTCAAATGTGACCTGGTTAAAGGATTAAAACACCCTATCATGAGTGGCCTTGTTAGAGGACTTAGGACATTCCAAGCTGAATGTCACCTTGTTCAAAGGATTTATACACTGACTATTAGGTCAACCTGGTTAAAGGATTTGAACTGATACAATGGTTAGAAAGTAATCAGCAGGTGTGATCTGATACATACAACTTACTTCAAGAAAATCCAGATCCAATTTAAGCTCTAATATTAATTCACTGAGTGGCCTCCATTTTCATCTCAAACTTCAAATATGCTTGGAAATCCATCAAGCAATCACTTCGCTTCTTTGCTCAGCCTTCTCTATTAGGTCTTTACCAATCAGTCAATTAACCATGTAATACTTTGCATTCCACTTCCCCTTACTTGGATACAATAACAATAACCATAGTAGGTTATATTATACCTCTTCATCTAGGTTAGATAAATATTTTGCCGCTTAATCAAGATCGTAGATCTTAGGCTAGGTCAGATCCAATGGATCTTTCCATCATTACATTTATTTACTTCTCAAATACAGTCATTAATTAAACATTGAATCCATGCGCTAATAACGTTTTCCTGTGCATTAAATAAGTGTGGACCAATCTTAATTAACAATGCGTATCCCAATAAAATCAACTATGTCGGCCATAGATCCCAAATCTCATCAATTGACAAAATACTGTTGCTCGGCTTTCTTTGTCTCCCTTGGCATTTCACTAGCGCTCGGCATCATCTTTGCTTTTCTCGACATCACCTTTCGCTTTGCTCGGCATCGACCTTCCAGTGAACTGCCAGTGATAGATAAACAATGTATCACTTTGCCAAAGTGCCATATGATAAAGTACGCTGGTGTATACTCATAACTCAACCATTTTCTTGGTCTTCTTGTTATCACATTATTTTCAAATCTTCATCAATAAACAGATAAGGTACTCAAACATGCAACAATAGGCTCACCAGTTAAGGTTTGACATCAATGAAAAAATAACAATTATCTACATTGTAGCAATCTTTCCAACACTAGTATCATCACTATTATCACTAGCAGAGTCATCATTATTGTCCTTCATAGAAACCATATCATTAGTATCATATTCAGAGACATCATGAACTTCATTTTGAGAAATACACATATCTCTAGTAGGAGAGTCAAAAGAAGGTAAAGTAACATTAAGAAAGGTAGACATGATATCCTCTTCTTGTTCTAAAATATCATCAAAAGGAGAATAAGAAGCATCATACTTGAATGCATCACAAGAAGAGACAATATTATCCTTTTGAATTAATTATGTTTCTTGAGGAAGATAGTAATCTAGGGTGTTATCCCAAGAATAGCTATCATCATATGGTTCATTCCAAATAGAAGAATTATCATAATGAGAATTAGACATCCCATAATGGACAACAAAAGCTTGACGAGAGTTATCATTTGAGTCATTTGATTAGTTTGATAATGCTCATGATTTTATTTCTTAAAGCAATTGTTAATCACATGAACATCTTTCTCACAATAAGTACAATGGGGTCTATTATTATGATAACCATTAGAATGATTATGATTATGACTATTATTATGTCGAGAAGTATGATTTTAGAATGATTATTATTATTTGATCTATAATTGTTATTAAAATTATGATTATTGTTATGCAGTCTAGACATGAAAGGATGTTCATTAGTTTTAGTTGTGCCAAATTGAATTAACTTAGTTTTTTCTTGATGTAAAAGAGATTGAAAGACACCATAAGTGAATTGAGATGCTAAAGTAGGGATAGCTAATTAAGAGTAAATATTAGTAATTAATTGTTGGAATTGTCTAGGTAAACATTTTTTCAAAACAAGATGAATTAAATGAATATTAGTTAAAGTTACTCCTAAACCAGTTAATTGACTACGAATAAAATCAAACTTAAGAAGAAAGTCATCCATGGTTTTGAAATCGTTGTACCTGACACCCTCCAATTGATCTTGGAGTTGAATCTTTCTAGATTCATTAGCATTGTCATAGGTGTTTTTGAGAATATCCCAAGTTGCATGAGCGTTGGTACAATGGGCAATTAAAACATACAATTTCAGGCTTAATGAAATGTTGATCAGGCCTAAAGCCTCGTCATTTTTAGTAATCCAAGCATTAATATCTACCTTAGAAGCAGTAGTCACAGGAACAAAAGCCGCACTAGTGGCAACATCAAAAATGTGTTGAAAATGAAAAAATGAAAGTGATATGCATCTTCCAAGCATGATAATTGGAATTAGTCAATTTGGTTTTAGAAATTAAAGTTGACATAATTATTTAATATAAACTAGAATACAAGATGAAATATGCAAAAATGAATCTTAAAAAAGAATTTAACACGAATAGTAAACAGATAGATTACAAGAATATATATATATA
>MU224392.1:358293-370760 GCA_018584345.1 Thuja plicata
TATATATATATATATAATTTAAACAGTGAAACAAATTTTGGTTGTAATTAAATGACGAATTAGCAATAGAATTATGTTAAAAAAGATAAAAAGTAAATTGGGTTTCAGCGAAAATTTTGTTTGTGAGTTTAAACTTTTTTTGTTTAAAAAATGTGTTTTAAAGATGAAACTCTTTTTTTTAAAAATAAACTTTGTTAATTAAAAGATTAAATAAATATGTTAAATATAAGCACAAAATCTAATGATAGAGAGGAAAGGACCCTGCAAAAACCAGAAAAAATATGATTAACTTGCAACTATAATCGTTATAATTAAAATAAATCGTTACGTGCAAAAAAAAGTACAAGTAATAATGATAAAATGGAATAAAACTACAACTAAAATATAAAAAAACTATTATAGAGCTGCAGTATCTCAGTCAAAGTAGGAGGCAGGTGAATAATTAAATGCACGTTGCCAAGTGAGACAAACACTATGATTTAAAGAAACCATTATGAAAAGAGAATAAAGACGTTATGGCAGCACTGGAAAACAACAAAGATATGGCACGCACCTCTTCACCTGCAACATAAATGTTATCTTTCTAACTAAACTTATTTGTAGAATACAAACTATGGAGGTAGATGTATAGATGAAGAAAAAAAATTTTAAATTAAAGTAAAAACGTTTTTAAAAGATAGTGATAGGAAAGAATGCTACGAGATAGAATGGATGAAAACCGTTTGCAAGAAGAAGGGTGAAGTTAAAGAATGTTGTGCTACAAAGTTGAGGAGGGGGTGAAGAAAAGTGAGGGAGAGACAGATAAAAGTGACCACAAATGTTGCGCGAGAGAAATGAATAGCAAGAGAGTGTATTGGAGAAATTGTAAGGCAGTGTGGGGGTAAGATAGAGGGAGATAAAAGCTTCAAGAGGAGGGGAGTTAAAACAAAGGTTGTGCCCCGAAGGAGGGAGTAGGATAAAAACTAACAAAGATGTTGGTATTATTACAAAAAGTACACAGTTTATAAACAACAAATAGATGTATATTAGAAATAATATTAATCCTACATATATTAAAGCATCTTCCCTATTTTCCAGCAATAAGAGACAGCAAGGTTAAAAATCAAACTGATAGGAGACAATGAAAAGAGAAATGCTGAGAAAGTATAATAAACAGAAACACAATGCTGAATAAGAATTGTGGGAAAAGATTAAACAATTAATAAACCAACAAAAAAAATAGATATATATTAAAATCTGCAGTTAATAACAGAAGAGAAATGTTAGTAGAGATAACCATAAAGATCTAATAAACAAATACAAATGAAAGCAAAAGGAGATACAAATACAAAAAAAGGAACCCTACAAACAAGAAGTTTAGATTTTAAATAGATA
Source organism: Thuja plicata (assembly GCA_018584345.1). NCBI lineage: Eukaryota > Viridiplantae > Streptophyta > Pinopsida > Cupressales > Cupressaceae > Thuja > Thuja plicata. The sequence goes on from MU224392.1 coordinate 359,668, forward strand.
TAGTGAAATGTTAAAATCTGCAAGAACATTAGAGCTGGGGAAAAATGTTAGAACCGGATTTTGATATTAGGAATGTAGAACAAAATATGAAAGAATAAAATCTTTCGTTGCAGTTGCCCGATAGAGGGTGTAAAAATTAGAACTAGATAAACAAGCGAGAAAAAAAAATTGGGTTTGGCTGAGAACCGGTCAAACCCAAAAAAATTCAAAGCCTGCAACAAATATTAGATCATGAAAACCTGCAAACACTCAAAGAAGGATTAGTAGTGGCTCTAATACCATGTTAGAAAATACAAAAAATGGAAAAAGATTAAGGAAAGAATCTAAGAGAGTGAAGTAAGAAGGAAATATTTTACCATAACCCAATGAATAAAGGATGATTCAAGAACTTTCACCAAAAGTATTAAGAAGCTCCAAGATCAACACAAGAGACAATGTTTTTGAAAGGGGAAAACTAAGAAAAACCCCTTGTGAGTATAATATAAATGAGGCACAAAAGCCTAGAGAAGGAGAGAGAAAGTGAGCAAGAAGCTCATTACAACATGAGAGAGCAAGTTTGAGAATATGAGAAAACTGTGAGAACACTTAAGTAGAGATGAGTGAAGGAGTTTGCATCTAACCCCTATTTTCTATGAGTTCTACATTCACATTAAGTGGGTGTCAAGCATGAGAATCCTCTTAAGGAGGAATATCTAATTTCCTTATTAAAGGAATACAAAAATATGGCATGTCCTCCCACTTGGACTAGAGGACAAGAACAAAATAGGATACCTTGGTTTATCCTTTAATTACATAGTTCACCAAGGAAAGATTAATTTCTAACAACTTTCCTATACTATGTCACATTCTACATCTCTATTTGTAGATTAGGCCACATGGCACGAGCTAGTTTGTCGAATTCAAATCTTCAATATGGCACTCCCAAGCCAATTTATTGGAAAATGGTCATTTTCGCATGACTTCATCCAATAGACATCTTAAGATAAACAAATATAAGCATGCACGTATAGATTATCTCATATTACTAATAAAATATTAAAAAAGAATATAAAAATTACAAAGATAAACTAAACCCATAATCAATTATCTAACACTATAAAATGTCATTTTATTTCTTAAACATTACACCTTGTATGGCTTGAATTGTATCATAAAAAATTTAATGTAAACAAATTTGTTAAGAAATCATTTTGATGTTGACACAAATTAGAGTAAGCCTCATTGTACTTTTCTCTTTACATAAACTATTCTTAAACATAGGTTAGAGAATATATGTGCATAACATTTCATAGTCTGTGTTAGTCATACTATACAATGGCTAGAAGACTTGAAACACAAGACACACTTTCTATGAGTAAATTTAAAATGTTATATTCTTACCAAATACTACAACATAAAACCAACATATATATGAGTGACAATAAATATTTAGTACATACCTATGATATTGGAAGCAAATGTTGTGAGCATCCTTTGTCGTTCAGCTTCCGGAACTCAACATTCCAAAAGATAGTAGATAAAATTATCCATGAGAGAAAAACATATGTATCTGCATTGCATGTGGAAGCACAACACTGCAATGAAAATAGCAAATCCCACTCCATAACTTAACCCCACTCCTACTGCCCACCATCGATCCATTACATCTGCATCTTCAGCCACTGTAGTATTCAATTCTTTGTGATTATCTTTGCTGCCTAAACTAGGAATTTGTGTCTTATTTTCAAGGGGAGATCCATGAAGATTGGGATTTCCTAAAAAGGAAGAAGCCTCAAAGGTTGAAAACTGTTTTCCTTGTGGTATTAATCCAAAGAGCATGTTTTCGGAAAGATTCAACACTTCAAGAAATGTGAGATTTAAGAGTTGGGAAGGAATCGTTCTTGATAGTTTATTTTTTGAAAGATCCAAAGACTCCAATTGAGCCATAGCTCCCAATGACTCTGGGATTGAACCGTTCAAATTATTATTTGAAATGTTTAGAGAAATTAAACCCTTTAAGAGTCCCAATTCTAAAGGAATATTACCTGACAGATTATTACAAGAAAGATCCACGAACTTGTCTGCACTGATTATCTTTCTGTATGGAAGTGACCTTCCTTTGATCCAAACCGTGACTTCATCGTCAACTTCTAATCCATAAACAGAGTGCTTAAAGAGATATTTTCCATTTGAATAAGAAAGGGTTTGTTGAACCTCATAATTTTGAGATTGATTGACCATAGCAGATAGCTTGCTTAGATTTTGTGGAATGCTTCCTGATAAATGGTTACGAGATAAATCTAGAATTTGAAGATTCTGCAGCCTCGTCACTTCGGATGGAATTCTGCCTTTAAACTTATTAGAAGTTAAGCTGAGAACTCTTAAATTTGTCAGCTTTTCAATCCAAAAAGGAATGCTACCTTCAAATTTGTTATTTCCCAAATCAAATAATTGAAGACTAGTGCAATTTGCAATGGACGCAGGAATAATACCTTCCAACCTGTTGCCATTGAGATTCAATGTTCTAAGGGCCTGCAAATTTCCCAACTCCTCCGGTATCTCCCTTTGGAAAGAATTTTGAGCCAATTTTAAAACTGATAATTGAGAACAGCTCCCAATGATTGCAGGAATCATACCTGTAAGCTTGTTCTTTGACAAATCCAAATTCACCAAATAATTTGTGTCGGTCAATGTCAAATTTGGAATTTGTCCAGTGAGCTTATTCCCTGACAATGATAGAGAAGATACTGTGTCCATTATTGCAGAAATAGACCCATTAAATTCATTGTCTGACATATCTAATATACCTGAAACAAAATCAAGTGCGGGAAGGGAGCCATATAATCTATTCCCATGCAAATCCACCCCCCAAAAATTATGGGATATTTTGCGTGGTAGAGAACCTTCCAGTTGGTTGTTTGAAAGATTGAGCAGACTAAGATAAGGCAAATCCCACAGCCACGAAGGAAGATTCCCAACAATGCTGTTATTTGAAAGATCTAGCTCCTTCAATAGATATTGTTGGGACACAAATGCAGGTAAGTTGCCTTCTATATTGCAAGACCTCAATCCAATGAACTCCAGGTGCGCCAACTGAGGAGCCCAACTTGTAGAGATGTGAATGAAAATCTGATTGTCAGAAATGTCCAACTCTTGAAGGCGAGTTAGATTTTCAAGTAGCTGCAATGAAATGTTGCCCGTTAATCTATTGGAAGAAAGTGACAGTGCTCGTAAACTGGCCAGCCTTGAAATGCAATCTGGAATAGCTCCTGACAATTGGTTATGGCCTAGACGGAGTTCACGTAATGCAGGAAGCTGACACATAGACGGGGGAATCTGACCAGTTAGCTGGTTATAAGTAAGGTCCAGAGTTGCAAGGGACAAAAGGCTGTCATAAGACGATGGCACTCCGCCTTGCAAACTGTTGTGGGAGAGATCTAGGGTCTCAAGTTTTGAAAGATTTGCAATGGAAGGGGGAATCGCTTCTGTGAAATTGCAACTAGCAAGAGAAAGCGCAACAAGCGAGGAAGAGTGGTTTACAATGAAAGAAAGGCTTCCTTTCAATCGTAAATTATATGCAAGCACAAGATTATTCAATTTTGAGCGGGGCATGAAATTGGGAAGTATGTAACCGTTTAGATCACATTGTTGGAGATCAATTGAAACCAATGAGGTCACGTTCTCAAACCAAGGCGGTAATTCAAATGGGAACGAATTCCAGCTTAAATGCAGATGTGATAAATGCGTGAGGTTTGAGAGATCCGGAATGTTACCTGATAGCCCACACATTTTCAGGTGAATGTGGGTAAGATTGGGAAGATCCATAAGGGCCTCACCCCAATTCTCAGAAGCCATTGTCAGTTTCACACCACTCATATCCAAGAATTCCAAGCTTCTTAGGTTTCTTAGCCATACTACAAACTTATCACTAGTCAAGCAGTCATTACCTGAAATATCCAAATGACGCAAGCTCGTCATGTTTCCCAGCTCCAGAGGGACTTCGCCGCCAAATCCAGCATTCGATAAGCTAAGAAATGTAACACTCTGCAGATTTGACAACTGGAGAGGAATGGAAAGACCTTTGAAGTCATTCCGGCTCAAATCCAAATGCTGCAGATGCTCAAGATTAAACAGTGATGGACGAACCTCCCCACTCAGCTGATGGTTGTACCAATCATCACTTCGATCAGCACTCAGATCAAGGCGAATGACATTGGATGTATGATAATCGCAGACAACGCCCTCCCACTCGCAACAATTGAATCCCCGCCAAGAGGATAACCGACCAGAGGAAAGATTAAGACCAGCCTTGAAATCCAGCATGTAGCTTCTCTCGTCTTTTAAACATGCTGTTGAAATTGAGAAATGAATTATTACCCAAATCAACAACAATCCAGAGCGCGCAGACATGTTAAAGGAAAGTGGATTCATTGCATTCGTTTCTGCAGTTTACAATTGTTTCTCTGGTGGGATATTAATAGCTAAAACTGTGAAATAATTCAATGAATCTTTAAAGCTATTTTCTATTTTAGTCCGAATTGTTCTGAAGGCAAATGGAGGATTCTAGTCTACTTTTTTCGGAACCTTTTGGAAGGAAAAGGGATAATGTCGGGAAAAAAATGGTAGATACAGTGGACAAGGTTTGACGATTCCAGTCTACACAGTACGATATGGAAAAAAGAATTACCTTTGTTACGCATGACTTCAACAACTCTAAATTTATCCAGCCATAGAAAATGTAGATCCATTAAAAAGAAGAGAGAGAAAGGGGGGGAGGGTAACAACCATGAAAAGAGATGTGTGGCCCATGGGTGTGTTAATTTTTCCCCAGTTGTCTCCGAATAAGTAAATGACTACCTTACAGGGGCCATGTGGTCTTTTGGGATTGTTAATTGGTTTTCAAGCGTGTATTTGACTTTTAATAGTGGAAGCTTAGGGGAGGTTGATCATGGTCCAATAGTAAACACATGAATAGATTAGCTAACAAGTGAAATAAATAGCATTTTGTCTCAAACAAAATATTATATCTATCTATTATATGTGTCACTTAAAAATGATATGCTCACTTAAACAAGTATTGTTTTTGATAAAAGCGGCAAGAGGGTGCTGGCCCGAGGTACATGAATAGCACTCTACAAAAGCATTAACATCATATTAATTAAACAAGTACTGTTATCTTAGTGTACAAATATTATTCTTATGAGTACAACTATTAGGGTAGCAATGTATATGCATTAGAGTATTTCATATTAACAATATGCCTTATCACAAATATAAAAGGTTAACACAATAAATGCCTTGTATTTTTCCATGAAGTTTATGTATTGAGTTTATTTGTTATCTACACTTAGTCCTGATTGAAAATAGGAACTCTAATATAAGATTATAAAATTTATATGTTTATAATGTTCTTATAGAGTGCATGCAATGTCTTTTAATTCTATTTATGTTTACCGTCTTCAGATGTCTAGATCTCAACATTATTTTCTATAGGTTATGCTTATGCTTATTGCTTTTAGGTATTGCTCGATAGTTTAGCTTCACCATTTTGATTGTGAATTTTGGTTATGGTTTCAATTATTTCTTTACAATGTACATTTTGACCATGATGAAATTAAAAATAACACAATTTCTGATACCAAATGAAGAAATTAAAAAATAACACAACTTTGATACCAAATTGAAGAAAATAAAATAAAACACACAAACTACTCTTAAAGTATATAAATCATTTGTATTCATCAAATACTCTTGATCACGTGATCAAGGGTCAATTGATCTAATGATCAAGGGCAAATAATTCCTTACATTCTACCTTTTTATATAGAGATCTTTGGCATATTGAATGCTAGATAAAAATAGAAGAGATCTAAGTGCATGTTTACACACAACTACATTTAACAACTTTAATCTATTTTTTATATTACTCTTAATTTAGCTCTAGTTCTTCCCATGCAATATGAGAGAAATTATATATTTAGTTCGTGTAGAAAATCACAAATTAAAAAATCTAATTTTATCTCATGTAAAGAACTAGAACTGCAGTTCGAACTACAACTGATCTTATGCATCTGGGAAAATTATAGATCCAACAGACCACCCCCATATTTCACGATGTGGTTCGAAGTGACATGTCGATTATTGGTGTTTGATTTGTGTTGAGATGCATGCTTCGTATTATGCTGAGTTGCTTAGAAAGACTTAATGTATTTATTTCACTGCTTTGATATTTCTAGAGATACTCATGTGATTCTTATATTCATGATTTGTCTTGATGCTTTAGTTCATAGATATGCAAATTATTTCTGATATTTTAATCAAATATTATCAAGATTTAATGCCACTAAGATACATTTATTTATCCTATATGATGTTGTATTCAGTTGGATTATCATGCTATGTTTCAACTATTGTATATTTACATCATAGGCGTTTCCATTTTGGAGAGCTCCAACTTGTTTTGTTTGATCTACGGTTACAATTGGTGGAAAAGGAAATGACTACCATTGGGAGATTATTGGCCCTTTGTCCTTTGTTTTGGAAATTACCAATGGCGTAAGAAAACCCTAGCTCTCCATCCCATTGGAAATTGTTCATTGTATGTTGTTTTTAGTGGTCAAGGTTTTTTTGTTAGGCCTACCATCTTCTCACGTCACGATCAAATTGATTCAATGGCTTTCGATACTCTATTTCAGTGCAAGACTATTAAATGTATTGCATCCATCTAGTTCATCACTTCTTCAACACGCACTTCACCTGTGGGTGATGGGATCGAAAGAAGAATTGAGACCGACACTGGAGTGAAGTTGTGGAGTTGTGGACAACCATTGGAGGCTTGGGCGCCATCCAATTCTAGAGTCAGTATTTTTATCTCCACATTTTAGCGCATTGCCTTTCCCTTTGTAATTATTTATTTATTATTGTTGTAACATGTCTATTCCACCCACTTTATTTTGATGTGTTGTCTGCATTGAAAACTTGATAGATTGTCCTTTCCTCCTCCTCGAAAACCATGTAATGGTTACGTTGGTTAAGAATGTTTGGCTTGCGACCAAGTTGAGTTAAATAAAACTAAGAGAAAGCTTCCTTAGAGGCTTCTTCGAAAGGGGGACTTCCATTTAGGTTTTTGTCATTGGCTGAACTTTTTCTTGCCAAAAATTGTAATTAAACACCACTCGACTTCAGACCTGCTTAGTCTGATGTAGGAAATTTACATCGCCATGCCAGTAAAACCAATTTCTTCTTCTCGTATGAGTTGGCAGGTGTACAGGAAATTACGTGAAGGATAAAAAAGCTTTCTTTTCGTCCGTGCTTTTTTTCCTCATCACACTGCTCACACAACGTAACTAACATTTATTCCATATTTTATCTTCTTTTTCTGTTTTTATATTTTGTTTATTGTTGATGTTTATTATAATTTGGTTATACATTAATCTTTTAATAAAATAATGTTTTCAAATTACATTTCAAAAATTTTGTTTAATATTTTTATTTATAACATGTACTCGTTCCTTTCAATATTCTTGACAATACATACTCTTAAAAAAGAGTTTTTTGAATGTCTGATTATGTATATTCTTTGATGTCCAGCTTAATTTAAATGTACACCTTAAATTAATATTGTGTCCGCATTTTTAACACCCTACTTCTTGTTTAAGTATTTTATAGCAAATAAATTTAAGATTGAAAGTTATAATAAAAATTTAAACAATTATATTCTGCTTAAAAAATTTTCAATTGTATTCATTGAATTTAAATGAAATTCATTAATAACCCAAAAAAAAAAAAAAATCACTACGACGTACCCATTGCACACTAAGATGCGATTGCTAGTGAATATGATAGATATTCTTGACATGCATGATGAGTGGATACAAATAAAAACAATCTGCAATTGAAGTTTTCAATTCTTCCCGCCGTGGAATATAAATAGCTAAACAATAAAAGAGTTCAAATAAATTTTAAAGATATTTTCTACTGTATTCTGAATTGTTCGGATTGCAAAGGGATAATTGAGAGGAAAGATGTAGGATACTGCAAGAGCCTGGAAAATATTTGACAATTGAAGTCTAGACAACACGATGTGGAAAAACAATTGCTTTTGTAACTTATGACTTCTACAATAACGTGCCAACACTATTTGACTGGAATAATGCTAGAAACTCATTTTCCATTTTCATCGGAAAAGTAAAGGAGGCACAGGATGACTTCAGATGGCGAAGGAGACGCCTATAAGAGAATACAACCTGCTTACAAGAGGTGCAATTGTTTTTCAAGAGTCTTTTTGACTTTTGTTAGAAATTTATACAAAAATGTTGGTGGCCTATCTCTATCTTCTAGAAACTCATTTCTTATTTTCACATTTACCATTCTTCCTCCCATTGACCCATGTAGTGAATGTAACTAGACAATAAAATTATTCAAAGAAACTTTGATATTTTCAACTTTCTTGATAATTAAGTATACAAAATAAGATGTTGAAATCATTATTTTTTGTTTGTATTGAATAAAATTTGAATTCAACATTATCTTTATGTCTGCAACATGAACTTTCAAAGAACTACATTTATAAAACATGTCTTTAAAGGTATATTAAGTATGGATATCATTTCAAATGTTGGCCCTCCTTCTACTCACCAAAAAATCTATTAATGTTAGACAAAAACAAAAATAGAATGTCATTGTTAATTATATCCCAGTTATTTTTTTTCATGTTTTATGTTGGAAAGAAGTTGTATTAGGCCTTAATACTATAAAAAAATATTTTGATTGAGTTTTTAGACAATGTATACTTCTTAATATTTCGAGAAGTAGATGCATGACTATTTTTTTCTGACAATAAGGCTCATCAAGAAGGAGAGCTTTTATGGTTTTACTTTTAAATCATCTTTCAAACTATTTTTTTATGTTCAAAATTACAAGGGAGTCTGAAAGCTCATCGGAAGATCAGTAACCAGCTTGATTTAATTAAATACCAACTACTGTAACTTCACCAAAATGATATCTTTTGTTTTAAGGAACTACATCAAATGCTAAAGTTTAGAATGTAATGGTCATTCACCTCTTTGGGGGTAGCTTTGTATTTTACCTTATGATGTATGCTCTTTTGGATATGTTTAAGACCTTGGAACTGTTTTTGATTAGGTAAAACAGGTTTTAAAGGGTGCCTAAAACCCAAAACAGAGTGAAAGATCAGAAATAATGCCCAGACTGAAAGGACAGAGCCAATCAAATGAAACAGGCCACCACAGGGCCGCAGAACTAGATTTTGAAGGGGTCCCAAAACCTTGTACAATCATATTTTGAGGGGGATCTGAAACCCCACTTAGATGAGCAGCTGCACAAAGCTAAAATAAACATGAAACCCAGCAGCAAAAAGATAACAACCTGGGAATGAGAGCCACGCTGTCCAAACCAGGGCCCGAGGGCTACAACTTAATCCAGAACAGGGGAAGACGCTTGCTTCCCACACCAATATAGGTAGCCACTAAATGGATAGCCAAAATGGATAATATGCTTTTAAGGATTTCTGGCAAAAACAACAAGGGTTTTGACTTGGTCCCCAAAACCAAACAACTCCTTCTAGAGGCGAACCCCATAGAGGTAAAAATGTGAGAAAAAGAAGAAAGATAAACCTTAATAACCTCTAATCTTCCCACAAAATAAAATGTCCATCTTCCAGTCCCGACATTGCCAAGAGAAATCCACTCCACCTCAATAGGGTAAATGGAGATCTCAAAAATAGAAAGGACAGGCTATCATCTACTATTATGGCTTCATTGACAGTTGATTGGTTGTTCCAAATGTATTATTTTTTCCTTCTTTTTCTTCGACAAAAAAAATTGAACAAAAACAACATAATGTGTGCTCCTAACTCTATTGTGTATTCCACATGTATGGAGAATATATCTAAATAACATCTCTTTATTTTTTATGTCACTCATTTTCATATGTATAGAGAATAGTAGACAAATAATAACACACCTTCAATTTTGACATGTCATTTTTTTGTATATGCATAGAGATAGACATATAACAATGTATCTTCTTTTAATGTCATTCTTTTCCACGTGTACATAAAAATAGACACATAATAATATATCCTTATTTTTTTATGTTATTCATTCTCATAAGTATAGAGAATAGTAGATGAACAATAATGTATCCTCAATTTTGATGTCATTTTATTCCACACACATAGAGAATAATAGGCAAATAATAATGTATCTTATTTTGATGTCATTATTTTTCATAGACATAGAGAATAATAAGAAAAAATATTTCATCATTTTAAATGTTATTCTTTTCCACACACATCAAGAATGATAGACAAAATATATCCACTTTTGATAGCATTCTTAAGACGTAGAAAGAGATGACAAGATTACAGGTGTGAAAATAAGAATGACTTAAAAAAATATGTTAAATGTATATTACTTTCAATAAGGTTTACATAAAAATGTGAATACATTATAATTAATTTTTTCACATAATGTTTTTTAAACAATAGGCTATTCTTTTAATATTGCATGAACATAGTTAACTTAACGCATCAAGCTTTTCATACACTTTATTAAAAGTAGAAAAATGCATCAAGTTTTTCATAAGCTAAGGGAAAAAGCATGGTCAATAACAAATGTATAAGGTTATAAGAATACGTTAACACTGAAACTACAACATGACAAAGAAAGATGTGAAGGCTCAAATATAATATTAGAGAGACTACAACTAATGACTCTACATCCAAATTGAATTTTTTCATGTTGTGAACAAAAGAGACAATAGATTCCCTTGATGAGGCTATGAATAATTAGGTTCATGTATGTCTACCCAAATTGAAGTGTTTCTATAATGATGTTCCTCTTAATGTATATAGTTTTATGTGATTTGTAATTACTCAATAAATTCTCAAATGAGTGTCTTTAAATGCCATGAAATAGTACATTTCCACACAAGTGCGTACCGAGTTAACATCCAGTGGCTATGAGTATATGGTACAAGAGTGTCATCTGACTTTAAAAGATTCTCATTTGGGCTATAGTCCAAATAATGTAGGTTCACTATCGGATACTATAAAAATGACATGAGACATGATATATATATATATATATATA
>MU224392.1:390665-408190 GCA_018584345.1 Thuja plicata
ATTAAGTGTGAGTGTACATGTCTAGTTGGCATGTTGATGTGTCACTCCACTTGATGTGTCAGCATCTTGAATTGTGTGTAAGGAGATCATGGCTGAAACGGTTATGATGGATTCCTATGACACATAATTGCTATTTCTAGGATATTTCAATGACAGGTGAAGACATGCAAGACATATGGCAACTGATAAAGTTGAGTACTTTATACTCTTCCACAATCGTGGGGTTCCTATTTTCTCGGAGAATGGTAAAACCCTAATACGGCTATCCTTGGAAGTTGCCCTAAAAAGGAAAGCACATGGTATAAGCATTTTTTAGGGTTACAGGAAAGGATATGAAAAGAGTGTATTGTTGATATGGTCGGGTGCTACTGGATTTGTCTTAGAGTGTCGATTGTCTCCTGAAAGAACTTGCATTGCAAGTGTGTTGTAACCGTTGTGTTGAAGATAATACGTTGTGCAGGTTTTGGAGTGCTGGGATTTTTTACCGAAAGGTTTTCCCCAGGGTAAATCACTGTGTCATTCTCTATTTTCTGTATGCATAGTATGTGGCTGCAATATCATTTTTAAAGTAGTTAACGAATCTGAAATTGTAAGGATTTAAAAGAATTTGCACAATACTTTCCTTTAGAGATTAGTGTAGGAAGTTGTTTCCGCACCTGAGTTTCCTTACAAAAAACTTCCTTTTATTAAAGACCTTACTTACAACGGTAATCTTGATGCTATGCACAATTAGATGGTCAACTATACTTGCATAAGCCTTGACTTTTGGGTCTGATATATATATATATATATATACCCTGGCATACATAAATGATATCTTGTGATATGAGAATGATATTCAGATCTTGTAATATTTCTCATAGATATCACTCCATTTATAGCTATCGACTCTGTGTTATTATGTCTTCTAAGGAAGTTAAGAATGTCTGTCCGTTCAATGTTTAAGTATGAATACCGCTAATCAATGATAAAACTGTTGAATGACCTTGTGTTCAAGATCGCTGGGAATTGGATGATTGGCTCGATAGTCTATCTCTATGTCAAAGGAATTATTGTTGTGGTGCGCAGAAGTTCATAATCATATTGCTTTGCCAAGGTTGACTCCCAAATCGCTGATCACTCTCCCAAGATAAATATAAATTGATACCAGTCTAATTTGAAGCAGTTTAACAATATAAAGTTATGTGACACTAGTATGTAGTCGTAGAGTGAATTCACCTTGATCAACAGAGATGGTCTTGAGAATATGGAATATATGTATTGATTCAATGAATTTTCTGGTGTCCCAAACTCTGATGTTGACATCAATGTAGTATCAAACTCCAACCTATATGTATTTGAATGACGCCAACTATATTCTCTGTTTTAGACTTCGGAATGTTGATTCAGTATTTGTTGCAATGGTTTTAGAATGTTGATCAATGCTCTAAGGAAATCCACTATGCATCCAACATTTTAATTTGATTAGAATTATTGATTTTCTATTCCCAAGAGGATGGTATCGTGATCACCAAGAGTGCCACCTCTAGGGTGAAGCTCGTTGACTATGGTTTTGCTCAGGTAAAATTCTTCCATTAAACCCCAAGATATGTTATCATTCACGGATATGTTGTTGTCGTGTCGACAAAATGGATGTCTCCGCGGTCAATACAAATATTATACCCCTCGCCACCTCCGCTTGCAGTCCCAAAGCGATGATATTAGTAAGGTGTATCCCCCCCGCGAATAGCTTGACGTTCCTTCCGACTAATATCCGAAGGCGTGAGGGATGCGACTTTTCCTTGCACGTCGCGACTCTTGTATTTGAGTCGTTTTTTATAAGCCGTAGGATTAGCATTCATTTGCTAAGTTATTAAACATGTTGGTGTGTATATTATATTATATATACTTTATTTGAGATATCTATATTATATAAAATATTTTAAATTATATTATGGTCATATTTGATTAATATATTAATATTATAAGAATTTAGAATTAATTTGTATTGATTTAGAATTGATATTTATATTATAATATCAATATTAATAGAGGATTATATTATATCCATTCATTATATTATTATATAATATTATATTATATTATTAAGTCAATTTTAATAATAAATTATATCATAATTTATTTGTTTACTAATTATTATCATTTTTAAATTATTTATTATCAAATTATTTTCGAAAAAGAGGGGACATGACAACTCCTCTTTTCTTCAACACTGATATCCCTCAATTCTGTTACTCCTTTATGATGTAAACCATAAACAATCTCAAAAAATGTTCGCCCAGTACTCCTATTCACTAAATCATTATAAGAAAACTCTGCCTGTGCCAAAACCAAATCCCAATTTCCTGTCTTCTCACCAACTAAGCATCTTTGTAGATTACCCAAACTCCTATTAACAACTTCAGTGTGTACATTAGTTAATGGGAGAAATGTACAACTAAACTTCAACCCTTTGTGGAGCTTCCTCCAAAGTGTCCTCCAAAAATATCCAAGAAACTTAGTATCCCTATCTGAAACAATTCTTTAAGCAACCCATGCAATCTAACAATGTCCTTGAAAAATAAATCAGTTATATGTACTGCATCTGGTGTCTTCTTACAAGGAATGAAATGAGCCATCTTTGAAAGCCTATCAACCACCATAAACACAGAATCATTACCTCTTTGAGTCTTTGGAAAACCAGGCACAAAATCGATGGTAATCTCATCCCAAGGCTTCTCTGGTACAAGAAATGGTGTATACAATCTGGTATTCTAACTAGACCCTTTTGTAACTTTACAAATCCTAAACTTTTGAAGAAATTCCTAACATCCTTATGAATCTGCGACCAATAATATTGTTCCTTGATAACTGTCATTGTCTTATCAATTCCAAAGTGTCCAACTAATCCTCCATAATGTTTCTCCCTAATCAAACTTTCCCTCATAGGTCATCTTGGCATACAAAACTAAACTCCTTTGAACAATAATTCATCATATATGAAATAATCCAACAAAGAACTCCTTGGTATATGCACGAAGATGGGGGACCGAAAAGATGCCAAAACAAATTTGGTCCCCAAACAACCATAGCCTGTACGCCCTATAGTGCGCACACGCTATGTCTTGGATTGACCAAATCTAAGGCTTGGGAAATCAAAGCCATAGCACATGAACACTATAGTGTGTACTCTCTATGTAAAATTAAGAAAATTCTCAAGGGATGGGGGTGATACCACAATAGTGGGTTACACTTTTTTGCCTAAACAGACATTGAAGTCTACATTTTGAGAAAAACTTTCATATTCGGATGTATATTGTCGTTAAACTGTTTAAAATCAGAAGATGAAGTAAACTAGAGTCTTTTAGGATTTTTTGTCTAGATTCTAAATACATTTTATTTTATTTATTTTTAATTGATTTTAATACTTTTTTTTTCTCCCACCAAAACTACTATGTTGCTGAAAATGTCATTTTCAAAAAGGTACAATGACTTCGTACAACATAACTTTTTTTCTAAAATAGATAAAAATGCGCTTCTTTTGAATTTGGTTTTGTAACATCTATACGGAGGGCATGCAATTAGTTTGATGACATTATCATGATTATTGCATATTTTATGAATGTTTGAAGTAGAGTCAACCGTAATTTTGACATACCTTGACTGCGTAGCTGATAACTTCTTGTGTATTTATCGAAATTCAATTTTTTCTTTTTTGATAGAAAGAAGACTCGAAGCCGGAGGGCACTGTTATTTTTCAAATTTTTTTTCTCTTTTCTACTATTTTTCATTGAACGTCAAACTTGGAGGTTTATATTCGATAAAAAACCTACATTCGATGCACACCAATAAACATAGACCTAATTAATTCAAAAATTGTCAAATATATATTCGTTAGAAGTCTCATTCAGAGTACTTGTGTGATGCAAAAGGACACCTCCCTATTCTTCCATTTGAGCCCCGCACTTGAGCCCCAAATCCATGAAAAATTTATATTTTTGTTAGCCTTTGAAAATCGCCTCTATTCAAAGACTTTCGATCGAAACTAATTAGTTTCGATAGAAAGTAATTTCTATCAAAATTACTTTCTTAGTTTAATGTTGGCATGGGTTGAAACCCACCAAAATCTTAATTGGTTAGTTTCGATCGAAACTATCTTAGTTTCGATAGAAACTAAGTTAGTTTCGATCGAAACTAGGCAAAAAAGGTAGTTTCGATCAAAAATAAGAATGTTTCAATCAAAATAATTGGGTACTTTCTATCAAAAGTAACCGATTAAATTTCCCACCTCGTGGATTTTGTGAAGAATTTCTTCCTCCGAAAAAGTGTAACCCACTATTGTGGTATCACCCATGGAGAGACAGAAACTCCAACAGGCCCTGCCAAACCAATTCCAGCACTAGGACATTACATAAAATGTATGTACATTATACTTAAGTTATATTTTATGTATATACTATCTAGATATTTGAGAGTGGTTTCAGCTTCATAGGAGTTAAGATAAAGATTCTGGATTTTGATGATTTTTTAGAAATTTCAAACGTCTAGCAAAATTTCAGGAATCAACACATTGTCTTCAGCATGATTCTCAGTGGGCTATTGATTGTAACCTTAAGCCCTTGACTTGTTCATGATCATTTAAGGATAATTTCTCATTCTATTGTTTATGCTATGATTAGTTTGGTAATTAACATATATGTTTAACCATGTTGAGAGAGAGAGAGAGAGAGAGAGAGCTTAGAACACCTTAGGACCCCATACCATACATCTTAGGGGTCGTAAAGGGTCCTAAAGGGTCATAAGGTATTCTAGGGCACATTAATGTGTCCTAGGACACCTTAAGACCACCAACAAACCCATAGTACCCCTTACCATTCATTAGTGTATGGTAAGGGGTCCTAGGATGCATTAATGTATCCTAGGACCCCTTAATAACCCTTACGATGCCTAATATGTAGAGAAAGGGTTCTTCAAGGGCCCTAAAGAGTCATAAGGGGTCGTAGGACACATTACCTATGTCTTAGGATGCCTTATGACCCATTAGGACCCCTTACCATACACTGTAGGGATCGTAAAGGGTCATAGGGGATCCTAAGGGGTTCTAGGACACATTAATATGTCCTAGGACTCCTTAAGACCACTTACAACCCTTTAGGACCCCTTAAAAACCCTTATGACCCTAGAGCTATAGAGAGAGGGTTCTTAGAGGGTCCTAAGGGGTCATAAGGGGTCCTAAGATACATTACCATGTTCTAGGACCCCTTATGATCCCTAAGGACCCCTTACCATACATATTATGGGTTCTAAGGGGTCACAATGGATCATAAGGGGTCGTAGGACACATTATTGTGTCTTAGGACCCGTAAAGACACCTTAACAACCCTTAAAATCCCTAAGATGTAGAGAGGGGTCTTCAATGGTCCTAAGTGGTCATAAGGCATCCTATGACACATTAATAGTTCTTAGGACCACTTATGACCCCTTAGGACCCCTTATCATACATCTTAGGTGTCGTAAAGGGTACTAAGGGGTCATAAGGGGTTCTAGGATACGTTAATGTGTCATATGACCCCTTAAGATCACCTACAATCCCTTAAGACTCCTTAAAATTCATTAGTATATGGTAAGGGGTCCTAACGGGTCATAGGGATTCTAAGCAGTCCTAGGACACATTAATGTGTCCTTCAACCCCTTAAGAACCCCTACAACCCTTAAGATGTAGAGAGAGGGGTCTCCAATGGTCCTAAGGGGTCATAAGGGGTTGTAGAACACATTAATGTGTCCTAAGAGCCCTTATGACCCCTTATCATGCATATTAGGCATCCTAAAGGGTCATAAGGGGTCATAAGGGATCCTACAACACATCAATGTGTCTTAGGACCCCTTAAGACCCATTAACATATGTTAGTATGTGGTAAGGGGTTGTAAGGGGTCCTAAGACACATTAATGTGTATACTATGACCCCTTAAAAACCCTTACAACCCCTAATATGTAGAGATAGGGGTCTTAAAGGGTCATAAGGGCTCCTAGGACCGCTAATGACCCCTTAGGACACCTTCTGAAACCTTACCATATATCTTAGGGGTATTAAAGGGTCATAAGGAGTCATAAGGTGTTCTAGTATGTACTAATGTGTCCTAAGACCCTTTATGACCCCTTACCGTACATTAGTGTATGGCAAGGGTCCTGAGGGGTGTTAGGGAGTCCTACGACCCATTAACAAACCTTAAAACACCTAAGATGTCGAGAAACCAGTCCTAAAGAGTATTAAGGGGTCAGAAGGGGTTGTAGAACATATTAAAGTGTCCTAAGACCCCTTAGGACCCCTTACCCTATATATTAGGGGTGTTAAAGGGTCATAAGTGGTCATAAGGGGTCCTAGGATACATTAATGTTATTAGGATCCCTTATGACCCCTCACGACCAATTACCATACATATTAAGGGTACTAAAAGGTCGTAAGGGGTCATAAGGGGTACTATGACACATTAATGTGTCTTAAGACCCCTTACAATGCCTTAGGACAAATTACTATTCACATATTGGTAAGGCATCATAAGGGGTTGTAAGGGGTCTAATGGGTCCTAGCACACATTAATGTGTCATAAGACACCTTAACAACCCTTATGACCCTTAAGATGTAGAGAGAGGGATCTTCAATGACCCTGCATTGTTATAAGGGGTCCTAGGACACATTAATGTGTCCTAGGACTCCGTTTGACCCTTATGACACCTTAGGACCCCTTACCATACATCTTAGGGATTGTAAAGGCTCTTAAGAGATCATAAGGGGTTATAGGACACATTAATGTGTCTTGGGATCCCTTAAGACCACTTACAAACTCTTAGGACCCCTTACCATTCATTAGTGTATGGTAAGGGGTCCTAAGGGGTTGTAAGGGGTATAAGGGTTCATAGGGCACATGAATGTGTCTTAGGACCCCTTAATAACCCTTATGACCCATAATATGTAGAGAGAGGGTTCTTCAAGGGTCGTAAGGAGTTGTAAGGGGTTTAAGTTGTGCTAGGACACATTAATGTGTTAGCAACCCTTATGACCCTTAATATGTAGAGAGAGGAGTTCTAAAGGGTTCTAAAGGGTCATAAGGGGTCATAGGACACATTAATGTGTTCTACGACCCCTTTAGACCCTTAAGACACCTTACCATATCTCTTAGGGGTCGTGAAGTGTCATAAGGATTCATAAGGGGTTCTAGGACACGTTAATGTGTCATATGACCCTTTAAGACCACTTATGATCCCTTAGGACTCCTTACAATTCATTAGTATATGGTAAGGGGTCATAAGGAGTCATAGGGGTTCTAAGGGGTCCTAGGACACATTAATGTGTCCTACAACCCCTTAACAACCATTACGATCCCTAAGATGTAGAGAAAGGAGTCTTTAAGGGCACTAAGGGGTCATAAGGGGTCCTATGACACATTAATGTGTCTTAAGACCCCTTACAACCCCTTAGGACACATTAACATTCACTAGTCTATGGTAAGGCGTCCTAAAGGGTTGGAAGAGGTCTAAGGGGTCCTAGGACAAATTAATTTGTCATAAGACACCTTAAAAACTCTTATGACCCTTAAGATGTAGAGAGAGGGGTCTTCAAGGGTCCTAAAGTGTCATAGGGGGTCCTAGGACACATTAATGTGTCCTAGGACCCCTTTTGACCCTTAGGAAACCTTAGGACCCCTTAGCATACATCTTAGGGGTCGTAAAGCATCTTAAGGGGTCATAAGGGGTTCTAAGACACATTTATGTGTCCTAGGATCCCTTAAGACCACTTACAAACTCTAAGGACCCCTTACCATTTATTAGTGTATCATAAGGGTTCCTAAGGAGTCGTAAGGGGTATAAGAGGTCATAGGGCACATTAATATGTTTTAGGACCCCTTAACAACCCTTACAACCCCTAAGATGTAGAGAGAGGGGTCCTCAAGGGTCCTAAGGGGTGCAAAGGGGTCCTAGGACACATTAATATGTCCTAAAGCCCCTTATCGCCCCTTAAGACACCGTACAACCCCTTATCATACATCTTAGGGATCTTAAAGGTTCCTAAGGGGTCATAATAAGTTCTAGGACACATTAATGTCTCCTAGAACACCTTAAGACCCCTTAAGACCTCTTAGCATACATTATTATATGGAAAGGGGTCCTAAGGCATATTAGGAGGATCTAGGACACAGTGGTGTGTTCTAGGTCAAGTTATTAACCCTTATGACACCTAAGATGTAAAGAGAGGAGCTCTAAAGGGTACTAAGGGGTCATTAGGGGTCCTAAGACACATTAATGTGTCTTAGGACCCCTTATGACCCCTTTCTCTACATCTTAGGGGTGCTAAAGGGTCATACGGGGTTCTAGGAGAAATTAGTGTGTTGTAGAAGCCCTTAAAACCCCTTAGGACCCCTTACCGTATATTTAGTGTATTTTAAGGGGTACTGAGGGGTCTTAAAGGGTCCAACAACCCAATAATGTTTCCTAGGACCCCTTAGGACCCCCTACCATTCATTAGTTTGTTGTAAGGGGTCATATCAAGTCTTAAGGGATCCTATGACACACTAATGTGTCCTAGGACCCCTTAAGACCACTAACAACCCCTTAGCACCCGTTACCATTCATTAGTGTATGGTAAGGTGTCCTAAGGGGTTGGAAGGGATCTAAGGGTTCCTACGACATAGTAAAAACCCTTACAAACCCTAAGATTTAGAGAGAGGGGTCCTCAAGGGTCATAAGGGGTTCTAGGACACATTAATGTGTCCTAAGATCCCTTATGACCCCTTAGGACCCCTTATCATACATCCTAAGTCTCTTAAAAGTTTGTAAGGGGTCATGAAGGGTCCTAGGACACATTGATGTATCTTAGGACCCCTTAAGACCCCTTAGGACCCCTTGGCATTCATTAGTGTATGGTAAGGGGTCCTAGGGGTTGTAAGGGGTCTAAGGGATCCTAAGACACATTAATATGTCTTAAGACCCCTTAACAACCCTTCAACCCCTAAGATGTAGAGAGAGAAGTCCTATAGAATGATAAGGGGTCATAATGGGGGCTACAACACATTAATGTGTCCTAGGACCCCTTAGGACTCCTTACCCTATATATTAGTGGTTCTAAAGGCTTGTAAGGGGTCATAAGGGGTCCTACAACACATTAATGTGTCTTAGGACCCCTTAAGACCCCTTAGGACCCCTTGCCATTCATTAGTGTATTGTAAGGGGTCCTGAGACACATTAATGTATCCTAGGACCCCTTGAAAATCCTTATGAACCTTAATGTCTAGAGAGAGATCCTAAGGGGTCGCAATGGGTCCTCACCTTCTCTCTTTATCTCTAATGATTCCAATGACTATTAATGTTCTCTAAGCGGTCCTAATCAGTCCTAATGTGTTCTTATGGGTCTTAATGGGTCCTAAGGGGTTGTAATGGGTCCTAAGGGTTCCTAGGACCACTTAGAACCCATTAGAAACCCTTAGGAAACATTAGAGCCCATTAGTGTGTCCTACAACAATTAATATGTTCTAAGGGGTCCTAAGAGGTCCTAATGGGTCCTAATGTTTCCTAAGGGGTCACAATGGATTCTAAAGGGTCGTAGGACCTCTTAGAAATCATTATGACCCCTTATGATACATTAGAACCACTTATAACTCTAAAGAGTATCCTATAAGGATTAATGTGCTCTCTCTCTCTCTCTAATGGGTTCTATGACTATTAATGCGTTCTAAGGGGTCCTAATGATTCCTAATGCATCCTAATGGGTCATAATGGGTTGTATGGGGTCGTCATGGGTCCTAAGGGTTCCTAGGACCACTTAGAACCCATTAAAACTCCTTACAAAATATTAGTACATATTATAACATATTAGAGCCCATTAGTGTGTCCTACGAAGATTAATTAGTTCTAAGGGGTCTTAAGAGGCTCTAATGTGTCCTAAGGGGTCTTAATATCTTCTAAGGGCTTGTAATGGCTCCTAAGGGGATCTAACACCAATTAGGACCCATTATAACCCCTTATGATACATTATAACCTTTTAGGGGTCTCTCTCTCTCTCTCTCTCTCTCTCTCTCTCTCTCTCTCTCTCTCTCTCTCTCTCCTAACATGATTAAACATACATGTCAATTACCAAACTAACCATAGCATAAATAATACAATTTGAGAAATGATCCTTAAATGATCATGCACAAGTCATGGGCTTAAGGTTACAATCAATAGTTGACTGAGAATCATGTTGAAGACAATTTGTTGATTCCTCAAATTTGGCTAAGTTTGAAATTTTATAAAAAATCTCAAAATCCAGAATCTTTATCTTAACTCCTATGAAGCTGAAACCACTGTCAAACATCCAAAAAGTATATACATAAAATGTAACTTAAGTATATATTAATGTTACATTTTATGTAATGTCCTAGTGCTGGAATTGGTCTGGAAGGGCATGTTGGACTCTCTCTCTCTCTCTCTCTCTCTCTCTCTCTCTCTCTCTCTCTCTCTCTCTCTCTCTCTCTCTCTCTTTTTTTNGTCTCTCTCTCTCTCTCTCTCTCTCTCTCTCTCTCTCTCTCTCTCTCTCTCTCTCTCTCTCTCTCAATCATTTTCTTAATGTTACATAGCGCCTGCACGCTATAGTGCATATGCGCTATGTAAACCATAAATTTGCATAATGCATATGAACAATAGCGCATACGTGTTATAATGCATATGCACTTTGAAATACATTGGAATTTACCAATCCTAAGGCTTGAATTATCCTTGGAGATCCAAACCAAAGGCTTGGAGGATTCAAACAAGTCTAAGACATGTTTTTGAGCAAACATACAAAAAATCACATTTTTTCTTGTGTGTTCCTATTCAGGTTTGCACGTTGTTCAATAACGATAAAATCAGATGACTTGATATTCTAGATCTCTCTGTTAGCTATCTAACCATATAATTTATTTTGAATTCTGATTATGTTAAGCTTTTCATCTCTAATTTCTTTGGTTTGTATGTCTGAATTTTTTCAAAAACCAACGTGTATTATTTTGGACTTAGACTTTGGCTCGTTTGTCGAATTTTGAAACAAGTTATATTTTCAGAAACTAGAATCCATTCTCCACACATTTAAAAAAAAGTGTTTATTTTTTATTAGTTTTCAATGATTTCTAGGGGGCATAGAGAAATTTCACATTTTCAGGATGTGTCCACTTTGGAAATTCACAAAAAATCATAATTTCATAAAAAAATTAGAAGAAAAATCAGGGATAAACTAGGCTTTCTAAGCTAACTTCTCACCAGAGAAATTAATTTTTTTTTTTTAAAGTTAACATTTTAGGGGGGAGCACACCAGACGCTATGTTATGTTTTTTCACAGAAAAATAGGACCAATTTTTGGTCTCCTCCTTTTTGAGAGCCTTAATCTTCACCATTTCTAAAATAAATTAGTAGTTTAGAAACTAGATTTAGAGTAGAACAACTCTTATTCTTGTCACATTTTGAAAATTTGAGTCTAACTACCGTCAATTTCTCATTTAATTTCATAGTTTGTTGATTTCAGAAAACAAGTGGCATCTTATACCCCATTTTTGGCCCCCATCTTTGTTCACTTACCCTCGGACTATCGGTAACTAAAGTTTCCTTACAAAATTTCCCAGGTTCAGCAAAATCAAGATCATCCTTATACAAAGTATTCAATTCATCAAATCCAAGAACTGTCACCTTTATCTCTATCATAAGATTCCTTATTCTACTCAAAGCATTGACAACTTTATTAAACAAGTACCCCTCCTATGTGTCAACAAAAATGAGTAACTCTATAAGAATTCAACCCATCCGATATGTCTCTGATTCAACTTACTCTGACTATGAAAATATTGTAAAGCCTCACTAACACTTTTAGGTTGAGGCCATTCAATAATTGTTCTAACCTTCTAAGGATTCATCTTCAATCCTTCAGTTGAAATTACAAATCCAAGGTATACAAGCTCATTCTTCATAAAAGTACACTTATTCAAATTTATCAACAAGTTCTCCTTTCTTAACCTCTGCAATACTTTGCTTACATGCAATAGGTGTTCCTCTATTATCTTATTGAAAATCATAATGTCATCCAAATAAACTATGACAAAATTACCTAGAAATTCCTTCAACACTTGATTCATCAACCTCATGAAAGTACTTGGTGCATTAGACAAACCAAAAGGAATTACTAACCACTCATACAAACCTTCTTTAGTCTGAAAAGTGGTCTTCCATTCATCACCTTCTCTTATTCTGATATGATGATAACCACTCATCAAATCAATCTTTGTGAAATACTTAGATCCACTCAAGCAATCCATTATGTTATCCATCCTGGGTAAAGGAAACTAGTACTTGATAGTAATCTTGTTTATTGCTATAGAATCTACACACATCCCCACTTTCCATCCTTCTTATGTGCCAATACTATAGGTACTACACAAGGACTCAAACTTTCTCTAATTAATCTTTCTGCAACAACTCATGTACTTGTCTATTCAACGCTTCATTCTCTACTGGTGTCAACCGGTGAGCTTCTTTATTAGGAAAACTAGCTCCAGGAATTAGATATATGCAATGACTAATACTCCTAACCTGTGGATAACCACCAGGTACATTATTTGAAATCACATTTGTATACTCCTCCAACCTATCCTTTATCTCCTTAGGGTATTCACCGCCTACATCTATATCTGCAGTCTTCTTTGGGACAATAGAAAAAACAAAATTTCTCATGTCTCATACCTTCCAGGAATTTCCTTCTGTCAACCATGAAAATTTTGGCACTGGTACAAATTTTCCTTTTAAAAGGTTCCTCCAAAGGCATCAATCTCCCGTCTCATACCATTAGCCACAACAGTATATGTATTTCTTCTCCCATCATGTATATCTTTTCTATCATATTGTGATGGTCTACCCAATAAAACATGACATACATCCATAGGTATTATATCACACAAGACCTCATTATGATATTCCCCTATTTTTATTTTAACCTAGCATTGTTCACTTACCAAAAACTTGTGATCATCTTTTATCCATTTAATCTCATAGGGTTTAGAA
Source organism: Thuja plicata (assembly GCA_018584345.1). Lineage (NCBI taxonomy): Eukaryota > Viridiplantae > Streptophyta > Pinopsida > Cupressales > Cupressaceae > Thuja > Thuja plicata. The sequence goes on from MU224392.1 coordinate 403,702, forward strand.
TGTTTCAATCTCTGCAACTGCAACTTTTCTACCATTTCCTCAGATGCCAAATTATCAGAATTACTTCTCTCAACAACAAATTTACATACCTTATCACCAACAAGACATTTGGTTTGGAACATGTTCTTTCTTTTCCAATAGTTCTCCATCTTTTTATCATGTTACAAGGTTTTCCTCATGATCAATGTCTCTCCCTTTCAGCCTGATTATTGTTAATCGATTCATAAGATCCCCCTTCTTCCACAAGAGCCATCCTTATTCTTCTTTCAGATCCACCTTGTTTTCAGTCAAAGGCCATATGACTTTCTCCACCACACTTGAAACAAGTGCCCTTAAACACTCTTTTATCATCTCTTTGGTAACCTCATTCCTATAACCACCTATGTAAGAATTCCTTTTAGGAGTCTTCTTATCTATCTTCCCTTTTTTAGATTCACCAACTCATCTACCACCCCTACCTCTCTTGAACCTTCCACCTCTTCCTCTTTGTCTTTGTTCTTGTCTTCTATTAATCTTGTCTTCATCCTTTACGACATACTGGTAAGAATCTTCCACATTCCCAATCTTGACCATACTGAGTGCCTCTTGTATTGACATCCTCAAACCATTCAGGTATTTTTCAACTCTCTCAACTTCATCCTCTTTAAATCAAGATCTAATATCCAACTTGTAGAACTCCTCGGTGTATTATTTCACATTCATCTCCTTTTGTCTCAAACTTTGCAATCATTTTATCAAACTGACCTGATAATCAGAGGGTAAGAACTTTTCTTTCATCTTGTTCACTATCCTATTCCAAGATTTGGTCTTCTCTTTACCTCTACTCCTCCTATCATTCTGCAAATGATCCCAATAAAGTGAAGCATGACCTCCTAACTTAGTACAAGCATACTTTACCTTCTTGTTTGCATCAATTCCTTCAAAATCAAAATACTTGTCCTTAGCTGAGACCGAATCCAACAACTCATTTACATCTAATCGGCCATCATAATCTGGTGGATTAAAATTTGGTCTTTTATTAACCCTAGTAAGATCCCTAATAAACCTTTCTTCTCCTTGATCCACTTCAGGTTGTCCTCAAGCTTCTGCTTCAACTTGTTCTTCAATTTCTTCTTCAGCATCACTTACTTCTTCAATATGTTGACCTCTCTTATGGGTCATTTCAACCGCTTCCAATATGGTAGCAATCTATCTCAACATTTAAACAACATTAGGTTATTCACCTCTTACACCTCTATCACCTCTCCTATCCACCACTGCTGATCCCTCTATAGCCGCAGGTCAGATACTTATTCTTCTACCCCACAAAAAACTAGATCAGGAACTGCACAGTTAGGAGACAAGATCTATTCACTGCAATCAAATATCTTACTCTCATAGAACCTGACAAAGACAAGGAAGGAGGGTCTAAGAAAATGAACATTCCAACCTTACAGTAAGAGTTACACAACAGAAAATCAAAGATTTCAATAAGTAAATACATAGGTCTAGAGTATGGAACACACACGCAACCTTTTTGTGAACAAGTAAAATAATTACAAAGAGCTGTAATAGCAGTCAACATGCACAACTCAAATGCCAGGTAATTATTACAAAGATATGTAATTATCCCTCCCAACCTATGACTATAACAATCATCTTCAAACCCTAGCTTACTGCCCTTGATCTCTAGCTTCCATCTTGAAAGAAAGGACTACAATCCAGCCTAAATAAATGACAACAACCTAACAGGTCAGCCTCAGGTTTAAATTTCCCAAGAGAAATAAAATGTGTTACCAACTAACTCCTATTTGGCCTCTAATCAAAGATCTTTAACCAAAAAATAAATCACAATGAGTGATCATACAAATAAGTTGGCCAAACATGTAGTTACACAACAAAATGAGCCATCAACACCAACAATAAAGGAAATCCAACCAAGGAACCAAACACTGAATGATGGAAGAACACATTCTAAACACATCCAAAGAATCCAGCATAACTTTAGGCCTGATACTCCAAATGAGTTGCAACTATAGGAAAAGCTTCCTAATGATCTCTAGAACACAAATGTATGACCGCAACTGCCAAGGAACTATATAAATTGACCATGACATAAAACACATCAAATGGTGACCAAGAAAAAAAACTCAAATTTTTTTGGTTGATGTAAGATTGCAATGAACCCAAGATGCTCCTGCATCAAATGATCATTCAAATATTGTGAAATACATCAATTTTAATGAATGTAAATTAAGGCCAATATATCATGGGAATGTAAGGGCAAAATATGGATATGAAAAGGATAAGGATAGTGTAGCATCCTAAGTTTTAAGTCGTACAATTTTAGTCCTTAGCTACACCCCATTTTAGTGTCTAAGACTTCTATGCATTAATTGGTCTCTTTCCTATACATTTAATTAATATCTAACATTTATCCATTTCAGTGATTTATATGACATAAGAGGCCCTCTTTAATTATGGGTATGCCCCTTTCATTATGTCCTCCAATTGAAATTAATTAATTAATTTAAATTCAATGATATCAAATCGTTATGAGGATACCTTAATTATGGGTTTGTCATATTTATTATTTCAATCATTTCCCCACTTGCATATATAGTCCCTTTATCAAATTGGGTGGCCGTTTTTTATTTATTTTGATTCCAAACTTGATTTCATGTACATATTTTTATTATTATTTACTAATTGGCTCTTGATTTAATTTTTAGCCCCTTTTTCCTTAAATAGGGTGCCCCACATGGCATGAAGCAAAATATATTGCCTCGAATCTTAGGAGGCACCTCATTGCACTTGAATGTGGCCCAAATTTAAATTGGAGATAACCCTAGGGATTTTTAGTAGGATATTCAAATCCTTTCTATCCCTCTTCAACTTCTAAGCATCAAAATGGTTTGGAGAGGTATAAAATAAATGCTACCTCCCTCATTTTGGCAATGAATTCAATCTTAATCAATTAATATTTTTACGATCCATCAATTTAAGACTTCAAGAAAGAATTCAAGAATTCAATCAAATACACCACGTACAAATTTACATTGGTATTCAAGAATAAAAGACAAGGAGTAAAGTATAGACCAAGGCATTTGTGAAGACATCCATTATTTTCCTATCCTAAATCCAAGTTCAAGAAAGCATTGCAAGAAGCTTCATGAGAAATTCCACACTTGTGAATGTATACTATTTCATTCAAACCTTTACTTCAAAAATCATGTTATTTGATTTCATGCAAATTCAATTTAATTTCAAAGTTAATTCCTAAATGGGGTTTTTACCAAGATAAACTCCTTTCTCCAAAAAAATTTCTTGTTTTTAGTGTGCAGGTGATAAGGGGCCACGTTTTAGGATCAACTACAGGTGGATCCATCAATAGGTATAGGTGGAAGAAATTTCATCATATTTCACCTAAACTAGGGCACTTCCTAGCACCTGTGGTGAGCCAATTTTCCATCTTCCTACAATTTTTTACTATAAATTGAATAAACAATAGTCTATATTTTTTATTTATATACTTGGTGTCAAAATTGAGTTTGTTGTTTGTGATCTATCTACTCAATTTATCTTATTATTCCCTACATCTTGTATTTCTACTTTCCATTTTGCATAGTCAATCTCAACTCCATAGAAAAGGAATCATTGGGTCCTCTTAATGCTTGAGGCACCTTGAGACTTGTGGATTATCCTTCCTCCCAATGTGATGAGAGAAATTTAGGTGTGATATTCCTCATTTGATTATCCATCCTAGCAATTGAAATTGCACCTTTTTTCTTTCATTACATTTTGGCAATCACAAAATCCTTACATTTCCATTTTAATATGGTCGTCTCTACTTGATATGTTTTTTTATGAATTGCCTTAGTAAATATTTACATCATATCATTGCAACATTTTATACATTTAGTTATCTTTCTTAATTGATGCTTACATTTCAATGCATTTGGTTATATGTGCAAATCATTTTTCATAATGGATCTTGTTTTGCAGAAACTTGATGTATGATTGCATTAGTTTATTTCATAAAATATTTACATAATCACATTATTAGTAATTTACATTTTTTAGATAAATTTTTATTGTATTTCTTTCTGTATGAGTTTCATAACTTTGATTCATACCTACAATATACCTAATGAGTGAAAAGAATGGCTCATTTTTTTTTATGATTTATCATACTTTTCACTGTTACTATGGGTTTAGCACATGGTTACTAATATTTCTATGTTATTTTCCTAAACTTATGAAATATGGGCATGAAGTTATCCTTGTAAATTTTTGTTAAAATTAACCTATTTTGTGTTCTATCCCTATTAATTTTGCGTGTGATTGGATGAATTTTATTCTAAGGTGATTATGGATACACAATTTGTAAGGAAACTTAGGTGCGGAAACAGCTTCCTACGCTAATCTCTAAAGGAAAGTATTGTGCAAATTCTTTTCAATCCTTACAATTACAGATTCATTAACTACTTTAACAAAGATATTGCAACCA
>MU224392.1:408314-451745 GCA_018584345.1 Thuja plicata
CAGCATAAACCGTTCCAACAATACACTCGCATCGCTTATCTTCGCAACCCTAAAAAATGCTTATATCATGCGCTTCACTTTTTAGGGCTACTCCTAACGATAACTGTATTAGGGTTTTTACCATTCTTCACGATTGGGGAAGAGTGTACAGTACTCACATTTATCAGTTGCCACATGTCTTCACCTGTCATTGAATCTTCCTAACATAGCTCTTACGTGTCATAGGAATTCGTCATAACCGTTTTAGCCATGATCTCCTTACACACAATTCAAGATGCCGACACATCAACATTATTTGCAAGAAATACATTTTAAAAAACAAATAATAAGAATAGGAATTATCCAAGGTTGAGACACCTTATTCCTAACACAATTGTCTTGTGTGCACTAATGTCATAATATAAGTTCAAATCAAGATGTAGATATAAATGGAGCTTGTAAGGTGGAAAAAGTTCATGTCATCTAATTGGTTGATGAAGGAGGTAGGAAGAGATGGAGATTGAAGAGGCCAATGGTTGAAAACTTCCAGCTCATGTGGAAGTGATAACTCAACTTTAAATGTCCATGCCTATTCATAGAGTATATTTAGGAGGCTTTTTTATACTATATCCTCACTGAGGGAAGTTTGGTTAACAAAATATTGTGCATGCATAACCTCCTTCCTCCTTTTCTTACTTTTAATAAGTGGCGTCCTCTTATCTTGTTGGACAAGACTACCTAGTTAGTTAGTGATGTAGGAGTATCTTGGGTCATTAGCAATCCTCCACAACCAAAAAAAGAAGATGTTTTCTTATAGTTCTTTAATTTTTTCTCTATCACTCAGGTTTTGTTGCTCGGGCATGCTTATCTTCTGACACTTGGGTTCTGTTTTCCTATTTCTTGGGGTGTTTTTTTCCTGAGTCTCTCTGTTGCTTGGTCATTCTTTTCCCGAGATGCTTATTTTGGGAGTTGGATCTTTGGCTGACTTCTTTAGTTAATTTTGATGGCTTAATTGATTTGGGGTCTCTCGTTGGGATCTGTGTGGACCTAAATATGGGTCTCACTTATGGATTTGAGTTCCGACCTCTCTCTTGTTAATCTCTTGTATATATTTTTCTTCTATGCTATTAGTTTAGGCAGTTCAATTGAAAAAGGGAGTCCAAAAGTAGCAGTGCTAGAGTAAGATTTGGATCATCTGTAAGCAGGTCTGTGACCTTGCATGTAAGAAGTTCATATTGTAATTCATTGAATATATGACCGAAACTGGGAAGGCCTTACATCTTGACATGTAATTATTTTGATCAATTAATGATAAAGGATCTTTGTGTTTTCTTCTCTCACCGTGTTTTTTAGCTTCTTCATTGGTTTAGCAAGGTGGTTTGGTGGGTGGGAGTGCCCTTGGCCCCATCTCATTACCCCTCTATGTCAGGTGGTATTAGAGAATTGGTGAGATCTAAGTTCCTTCTTGTAAACCCTAACCCTAGTGGGTATTGTTGTGGGGTAGTAGATCGTGATCTGACCTACAATTGTAGAGGGATCAAAGATGGTTTGTGGGAGAGGAAATGCAGATCCAGGTCTAGCTGATATGCTTAGATAGATGGCTGCTAGATTGGAAGTTGTTGAGATAACCCAACATAGAGGAAGAAATATTGAGGATGTTAGTGATGATGAAATTGAAGAGGTTCATGGTGAAGCTGCACCTGCACCTGTTATGGACCAGGAAGAAGAAAGAATCTTGAGAGCCTTGAAAAGTTTGAAATCCACACCTTAGTTTAATCCTCGTGAGTAGAGTGGAAAATTGGATTCTGATGGATTGATTGACTGGATAACTAAGATGGAAAAGTGCTTTCAATATGAGAATGCAACAGAGGATAAGAAGGTGAAGATTACAAGCACAAAGCTGAAAGGTCATGCATCCTTATGGTGGGAACATCTACAATTGGATAGAAAGAAGAAAGGTAAAGAAAAAATCAAGGTATGGGATAAGATGGTAAAAAAATTGAAAGGCAAGTTTCTACCTTGTGATTATGAGATTAGCCTGATTAGGAGAATGCAAAGTTTGAAGCAGAAGGATAAATATGTGAAAGACTATACTAAAGAATTCTATAGATTAGACATTAGATCTGGACATGTTGAAGATGAGGTGGAAAGAACAACAAGATACCTTAATGGCTTGAGAAGTTCCATACAAGATGAAATTAGTTTGGTCAAAATGTAAAGCATTGAGGATGCATATCAATTTTCCCTAAAAGCTAAGGAAAATTTGAACAAAAGATATGAACAAAGACAAAGGGGAAGAGGTGGTAGATTCGCTAGAGGAAGAGGTAGATCTCATGGTGAAAATAGTAGATCTGAACCAGACAATTCAGTTCCAGACACATCTCAAGACAAAGGAAAGACTGAATGGAAAGGTGGAAGTTCATACCAAGGAAGAGGCAATTACTCCAGAGGTGGTTATAATAGAAGAGGATTCCAAGTAACTTGTTACAATTGTGGTGAGGAAGGACATAAATCCTTTGAATGTACACATGAAAACAAGAATGCTAGTAGTAGAAGAAATGCTTTGGTGCAACATGAGTCACCTAATGAAGCTGAAAAGGAAGGGAATCTCATGATCTGAAGGATACTATGGAGTGAGAAGGATAAGCAAGATACAAGCAGAAACAGTCTGTTCAAGACTAGATGTATGGTTGCAGATAAAGTTTGGAAGGTAATTGTTGACAGTGGAAGCTTGGAGAATCTGGCATCTGAAGAAATGGTTGAAAATTTGCAGTTGGAGAGGATGAAACATCCAAAGCCCTATCAGATCTCATGGATCAAGGATGAACATACATTAATGGTGAGTGAACAATGTTTTGTGAATCTAAAAATTGGAAAGTATTATGATAAGGTGTTGTGTGATATTATGCCTATGGATTGTTGTCATATTTTTTTGGGTAGACCTTGGAAATATGATAGACATGCTATACATGATGGAATATTGAATAGATATTCTATTTGGGTTGATGGTAAGAAGAAAGTTTTGTTACCTTTGTTGAAGAGTCTGTTGGTGAAGTATGTACATTTGTGAAAGTTTGTTTGATGGAAGGTAGACAGTTTGTTAAGGATTTGAAAAGAAATGATATTTGTTATGCTTTGATTCCTAACAAGCCAAGTAAGAATACAAAAGATGGCATTCCTACTGAATTTGAGAAGTTACTCATTGAGTACAAGGAGATAATTTGAGATAATGTACTTAATGGTTTGCCACCAATGAGAAATACCATTCACTATATGGATCTGATTCCTGGAGCTAGTTTACCGAACAAAGAACCACATAGGTTAACACCGACCAAGAATGAAGAGCTTAACTGAAAAGTTCATGAATTGTAAAATAAGGGTTTGATCCGAGAGAGTTTGAGTCCATGTACAGTACCATTTGTATTGGCACCTGGGAAGAATGGAGAATGGCGAATGTGCACTAATTCCAGAGAAATCAACAAGATCACAGTAAAGTATAGGTTTCCTATACTGAGAATGGATGACATCATGGATTGTTTGAGTGAAGCAGGATATTTTACCAAAATTGATTTGAAAAGTGGATATCATCATATCAAAATCAGAGAAGGTGATGAGTGAAAAACTGCTTTCAAGACAAAGGAAGGTTTGTATGAGTGGTTGGTTATGCCTTTTGGTTTAAATAATGCACTGAGTACATTTATGAGGTTAATGAATGAAGTTTTGAAGAAATTATTGAATAAGTGTGTGATTGTATATTTGGATGATATTCTCATATTCATTAAGACTAGAGAAGAGCATTTAATGCATATAAGGCAAGTGTTGCATAGATTGAAAAAGGAAAAGTTGCTGATAAATCTGAAGAAGTGTTCCTTCATGAAAGAAGAGCTTGTGTATTTGGGTTTTTTTATTTTAGTTGATGGTTTGAAAATGGATCCTAAGAAGGTTGAAGTTATACTGAATTGGCCTACACCTAAAAATGTCACTAAGGTAAGATCATTTCATGGATTGGCAAGTTTTTATAGGAAGTTTATCAGAAATTTTAGTTCTATTTGTAATGCTATGACTGAAACAATGAGAGGAGACAAAAGATAATTCAAATGGACACATGGAGCTGATAAGAGTTTTGATGCTTTAAATTTGAAGGTTACTGAATTACCTATGTTAGCCTTACCTAATTTCAATAATGTATTTCAAGTTGAATGTGATGCAAGTGGAAGTGCAATTGGAGCTGTGTTGACTCAAGAAGGTAAACCTGTTACTCTCTTTAGTGAAAATTTGAATGATGATAAGAGGAAATATTCTATCTATGATTAAGAGTTCTATGAAATTGTTCAAGCTATGAAGAAGTGGAGACATTACTGGATGCTAGATGAATTTGTGTTGTATACTTATCATAAGGATTTACGGTATCTGGGTAGTCAAAATAAGTTGAATCAGAGACATATGAAATGTGTAGAGTATTTACAAACTTTCACATTTGTGATTAAGCATAAGAGTGGAGTTTCTAATAGAGTTGCTAATGCATTAAGTAGAAGAAGATCCCTTTTGACTGAAATGAGAATTGAAGTTCTTGGTTTTGATGATATGAAACATTTGTATGAAAGTGACCCTGATTTTTTAGAGCAGTGGAGAGTGTGTAGAGCACTTAATTCAAATCAATCAATTAAGTATGAAGACTATTTCATTCAGGAAGATATGTTGTTCAATGGTATTATGTTGTGTATACTGAGAGGATCAATGAGAACGAATTTGATAAAGGAGAAATATAGTAGTGGATTGGCTAGACATTTTGGCATTGATAAAACATTGAGTTTGTTGAAGGACAGGTATTTTGGTCTCAGTTGTATAAGGATGAACTCAGGAATTTTTGAAAATTTGTGGAGTTTGTCAAGTTGCAAAAGGAGTAAGTCAGAATACTAGTTTGTATACACCTATTACTATTCCTGAGAAACCTTGGAGTGATATCAACATGGATTTTGTTCTTGGCTTACCTAGGACATCAAGAGGTAATGGTTCCATATTTGTTGTTGTGGATAGATTTTCTAAGATGAAACATTTCATACCATGTAAGATAACATCAGATGCAACACATATAGTAGATCTTTTCTTTAAGGAGATTGTTAGATTGCATGGATTACCGAGGAGTATCATCTTTGACCGAGACAGTAAGTTTGTTAGATATTTTTGGAGAACACTTTGGAAGAAGTTTGATATTGAGTTGAAGTTTAGTTCTACATTTCATCCACAGACTGATGGAAAAAAGAGGTTGCAAAATGAAATTTGGGTAACTTATTGAGATGCTTAGTTGGTGACACACCAGGCACAAACAAAATTTGCATACAATAGTTTAGCGAATAGAAGTACTGGAAATACACCTTTTGAGATTATTCATGGCACACAACTGAGAGGTATATCAGACTTGAGAGATATTGTTGGAGAAGCGAAAAGAAGTGTTGAAGCAGAAGAATTTGCAAAATTTATGAAGACATTGCATGAAAAAGGATAGTGCATACAGATCAAGAAGACATAAAATATTTGAAGTTGGTGATGCATTTATTGCTCATTTGAAGAAAGGAAGATTTCCTATTGGAAAATACAGTAAAATCAAAATGAAGAAATTTTGTCCTTACAAAATATTGAGAATATTTGATAGTGGAAATGCTTATGACATTGAATTACCTGATGACATGGATATATAACCTATATTCAATATTTAAAACTTGTATGAATATCATGAACCTGATGAAGAAGTGACAATACAAAGTGATTATCCTAAGAAACAGATAGAGGAAGTTGAGAAGATTCTGAAACAGAGAATTAGCATAAGCATAAGAGGAAAAGAATACATGGAGTATCTAGTAAAGTGGAAGAACAAACTGATTGAGGAATCATCTTAGATTTCTCAATCTAAGTTGGATTCATTTTAGGTTGGAATTGATAAATGATCTAGAGAATCATTTCTCGTAACCCCAAGTGTCTGATGCAGAAGCATCTTGGGTCATTGGCAATCCTTCACAACCAAAAAAAAGATTTTTTCTTATCTTTCTTTAATTTGTTCTCTGTCACTCGGGTTCTATTGCTCAGGAATTCTTATCTTCTGATGCTTAGGTTCTATTTTCCTATTTCTTGGGGTGTTCTTTTCCTGATTCTCTTTGTTTCTCAGTCATGCTTTACCTGAGATGCTTATTTTGAGAGTTGGATCTTTGGCCCACTTCTTTAGTTAATTCTGATGGCTTAATTTATTTGTGGTTTCTCATTGGGATCTGTGTGGACCTAAATCTAGGTCTCACTTATGGATTTGAGCACAAACCTCTCTCTTGTTAGTGTCTTGTATATATTTTGCTTCTATGTTCTTAGTTTAGGCAGTTCAGTTGAAAAAGGGAGTCCAGAAGTAGCAGTGCTAGAATAAGATTTGGATTATCTGTAAGCAGGTCTATGACCTCACATGTAAGAAGTTAATATTTTAATTCATTGAATATATGGCCGAAACTAGGAAGGCATTACAGCCTGACATGTAATTATTTTGATCAATTAATGATATAAGATCTCTGTGTTTTCTTCTCTCACTGTGTTGTTTGGATTCTGCATTGGTTCAGTAAGGTGGTTTGGTGGTTGGGATTTCCATTGGCCCCATCTCATTACCCCTTTGCATCAGTTAGAGTTAATTACAAGGTTTCCTTCTATAAATAATGATTAGATGTCCCTCTTTATAGCTTAACATTTCAGATATACTGTACTCTCATTTTTAGTTTCAAGAAATAGAGTCACATTATTATTATGTTGTAACAACATTTTTCAATGAATAAAATGATACTTTAATTTTTTTCATCCAAGTTAAGTTTAAGGAAGGCTTGTCCAAGGGGTCCACTTCATGAGAATTCCACCCATGTTGTTTAGTAGTTAGTCTTATATTCAGTAATTAGTTTCAATCTTAGAATTTGTTTGTTCTTGCAGCCATTGGAACTCTGTTTTGTATCTATTCCCGCAGCAAAGGTAGAACAAATTAACTTCCTATCTATTTTTTGAGACTTATCTTCCTATTATCTCATCTAGTTCATTTTATTTGTTGACTCATGCTTAGTATTTATGCCATTTCCTTTCAAAAAATTTACTTTCATTATTGTTTCCTTTCTAGTTATTGGATAAGACTGGCTAAAACTAAGTCCTATTTCACAAATAGTGTTAATCTATTTAAATTTCACATCCATAGGTTGATAAATAAATGAACCTTCATGATAAGTTAGATAACTACTTAGTGCATATATCCAATTTCTAAGTTATAACTTTAGGTCCTAGTTGTTAAATCATTAGAGGAGGTCAATATTTTGGCGTCGTTCCCAGGGATGGTATCAAACTAGGAATTTCTTTGGAGTCATTTCAATTTTCTTTCTTGTTTTCGGTATTGTAAAAGTTTATTTTAAACACAACCTCCATTCTAATAAAGTAATGATCCACTATTATTTCACAAATTATTTGTGTGAGTTGGTATTGCTGAGTTAATAGTACATGAAAAGGGACACGTGAAGATATTCTCTAGGGAGATTTATTTTTAATGACACTTATCCTAACAATCAACTAGCTGAGTTATATCAATTGTTAGAAGAAGAAGAAGATGAGATAAATTATTTTGCTAATGAATTTTCCTTTTTGATTAGTTTTGAAACTTCCTTTCAAGTGCCAGTTTCCAAAAATATGATTGAGAATCCATTTGATTTGGTACTCTATCAAGAAAGGATGTATGGCTAGAATAGACCTAACCATCCAACTTTTCCAATTTGTATTACTGACCAAAATAAAGTTGATAACCTCAAGAACATACCTACTTTAGTCCTTCCTAAATTATATGGGCTAGTAATAGAGGACCAAAACACTTTATTTTTTGAACTTGATATCCTCCACAAAAGCTATAATTACACTATTGATGCTCATAGGCTTAAGTTATTTTTTACTATGTAATGGCCTGCCAAGAAACCCTTAGAACAAAAGGTTAAATATGTACACAACAATTTATTTTTTTGAAACATGGAATAAACATGATGTAACAATCTACATCACATAACCATAACATAAGAAAGACATAAACATGTCAAATAATACACCATGATCATCACATTGATCTTACACAAGCAGAAGACTAACAAACACTTCCAAAACTTCCAAGATAACCAAATCACATACTCAAAATGGAGAACACATATTCATGAGAGTAACCTATAAGGATTTGGATAACATCCACAAATCAAAAGAGGCTAAGCTGGGAAGAACCCATGGCTAAACAAAGAGGAGACTAATTCCATCTTGGACTCCATCTAATTAATGTCCATTATAAGCCTAAAGTAAATGTTCCTAACATGGTTATACATATACATGTTGATTGCCAATTAACCATAAGCATAAATAATAACACAAGAAATGAACCTCAAATAGTCATGCACAAGTGGAAGACTTAAGATTACTATCAAATAACCATAAGAGAATCATGCTAAAGAAAACATGTTGATTCCTGAAATTTGACTAAGTCTAAAATTTTGTAAAAATTCTCAAAATCTAGAATCTTTATTATAACTCCTATGAAGCTAAAACCACTCTCAAAGATCCTAAAAGTATTATAAAAAATGTAACTTAAATTAAAAGAACGAGAAAACCTATACTTAAATGTTACATTTTATGTACCTCCCTAGAGCTGATATCAAACTGAGACTATAAAAAAGACATCCAAGAATTCTTAGGAATCCAACCAAAAACTATAAACAAAAGAATCAGCTTCAAAATATGATAGGGAAACCAAACTGGGTGCAAATGCTAAAAGCAGGCATAGATGTCAGTCTAGGAAAAGACACCAATTTGCACAAAAAATAATTCTCGACTGGAAAACTTCTAAGATAAAAAAGTCTCAAACTAGTGAGTTCGAAATGCTAATTTAAGCTATGAAAATGTTGATTCATGCAAACAATGATTTATGCAAATGTTGATTCTTGCAAACATTGATTCATTAAATTGGCCAAAAATAAAAAGGCATGAAAGCCAAAACCTAAGATGACACCAAATACAATTAATAAACATCTAGCTCCACACCAAGGAGTATCAGATAGAATAGATCGAGGTATTAATCACTTGATTGCAATAATAAATTACAACATCAATAGAATAAAGGAAACTAAGCTAAGTATTTTGAACCAATTTAATATAATATAATTATATAGTGGTTCAACACTTTTTCCTTAAAAAAAAATGTTGCAAGGTGAAGAAATAGCATTTACCTCTCAATGCCTAGAATCTCTATCTCTAGAAAAGCCCACCATCTATACACTGGTCTCGAGTAGTAGTCAAGTGCAACACCCTACTATGTGGAACTCTCAGGACCACCCCATTATTCTTGCAGAGATAGTAACCTAATCACAAACACAAGTACACACTCAAGAAGGAGGTGGCTTACATACACGCCAAACAATTGCATTCAAATGTATATAATCACAATGCATAGAAAACACTCATCATGTAGACGAGTGTTTCAAACCCAAAAAAAATACTACACATCCATGAGGAAGATATCAAGTGAAATCTATAGTCACCAAAGCACCAATGTACTTTAATCACTTAAGACCAATGAGAAACAAGTGGAAAACAAGAAAGGCCACTACAACAACCTTATTCTTATTTGTCCCGACACTACATGGGTGACATGAATGTAAGAAAGACCAAACGCTCCATGGTGGGAAAGAAAGGTAACTAATAGATTAGTAAGATGATAGGCTACATGTATGGGAATGTCATATTACAAAACCTATCATTTACAAACATTCAGGCAATAATAAGAGGTCAATTTACTCCCAACCACTCAACAAATACAAAACAAGAATTGTCAAACCAAGCACAAATAATAAGTTGCTCGATTGGCTACTTTTCCAAGAGCACATATTCCAATGAAATCCATCTTGCCAAAACATGAGGGCTCAAATACCCAAAAGTAACAAAATACCCAAATTTTGACAAAATTTGAGTGTGAAAAACTACATTTAACATAAAATGGGTAGATTCATATAGCAATATCAATTATCCAAAATATCCTAAATCTAGTCTATTTCCATAATATTATTAAAAATTTGGAATGCTACAATCTCCAATAAATCAATCATGCAAAACATGGCGACATACAAGTTATGGGCGACACGCAAAATGAGGCAAACACAAAAATGTCCAAAAATAAAACATCAAAGAAACTCACAAAATTAAAACCTATTTTCCATTAGGAACCAAAATCACATTTCTATAATAAAAATCCCAAATCTAGGCAAACACAAAAATTTGGTAGCATAACAACTCTAAAACTCCTATTTATCAAGACTAAAGTACGTAGTTGCTCATAAAAACCCAAATAGGTAGTAAAATTAAGCAAGATCATTGGGGAATACTAATTCTCAACCCAATAAACTAATACAACCAATTATTTTTGAAAATATGTAGAAAATAAAATATGGTGAGATGCCCTACCTCACCCAAAGTGGAGAAAAAAACCAAAGGAAGAGAAAATTTCCAAAACAAAGCATAAAGTAGAAAAACCTTGGGAGGAATCAAACGAGCCACTCCTCAAAAAGATCTAGCACCCCAATCAAACATAATGAGCAAAAAATGTAATTTTCTCCAATGAAATTTGGAGCAAAAGGCCAAAGTGAGAACTGAGCAAAAAGAACTCGCTTTCCCAACACAAAGGCACTTTTCCAAAAATGACTTTAAAAATAATTCACTTCAATAATTTAAGTGAACTATTGACTTTTCCCCAAAAATGAAATAAATCAATTCTAGTAAAATGGAATTCAACAACGAAAAATTAGCCGATAATTAAAATATTAAATCCCCAAACACATTAAATTCAACATTTAATTTAAACCCCCTCCACGACATCTACAAGAACCCTAATGCATAGACACACAACTTGTCTAACACAATATGCATAATGAAATCCATATTTACCAACATATATGATAGGGAACAATGCATCAATTACGAATACATCATTTATTTTTCATGACCTAAAAAATGGTCATCTAAACCCTAGACCCCTAATCTCAATCTCATATCAAGAAACATTTCTAGCACCCACCATGGGGCAGAATATCCATTTTTGTCATCAAATTTGAATTATTTTTAAAAATCTTGGGATTTTGTTTGTACTATGATTTTGGAGGTAAAACAATGCATTTCATCTTTGTTTTAGCATGGAGCAAGTTTAACAATTTCTTCTATCTTTTGTCTATTATTCTCTGAGTGCCTTTGAGTTCTTTTCAGCTCATTCCATCTCTGTGCTATCACTTTTCTAACACATGTATTCTTTTTTACTGCATTTAATAATTTTTATCTTGCATGTCATTAATGTAGGTTGCATGTTTAATCATTTTTAGCTTGCATGTCATTCTTGTAGATTGCATATTTTGCTTTTTAGCTTGCATGTCATTTCTATAGGTTGCATGTTTTTCTTTTTATTTTGCATGTAATTTTTGTAGGTTGCATGTTTTTATTTTTAGCTTTCATGTCATTTATGTAGATTGCATATTTTTCTTTTTAGCTTGCATGTCATTTGTGTAGGTTGCATGTCTTATTTTTTTAGCTTGCATGTCATTTCAGTAGGTTGCATATTTTGCGTTTTAGTTTGCATGTCATTTCTATAGTTTGCATGTTTTACTTTTTAGTGTACATGTCATTTCTGTAGATTGCATGTTTTGTTTTTATGATTGCGTGTCTTTTTTCAATTGTTTTTGCATTTTAAATTGATAAAAACAATAAAATTTTATTGATTCTCTAATGCTCATGGTTGTATTTGTTTCTTATATTTCTATTTTCGCAACCTAATAGTGGCTTGCAGGATGCTGATAGAGAGAAAAAATAAATAAATAAAACTACTGACGAATTGTTTTGTAAGTTTCCATGTTCGTAGATCAACAAAAGTTTTGTATGTTTTCTTATTTTTATTAACTAGGAACACACATGCAAGATATTTTTAAATGAACTTTTGTTTTGAGTAGGATGCATGTTTAATAATTTTTAGCTTGCATGTCATTTGTATAGATACTCTGTTTCATCTCTTCAAATCAAACTGAGTATTCTGTTTATATCTTTGATCGATCTTCGTCCATTCAAGCTTGGCGCGGTCTTCCTCGACAAGAATGGTTTCATCGCCTCAAGTCAAACTATTCTAGGTCTTATCGCTAACATGTCTTTGAATCAATGCACTGATCACACATCAATTCAAAGAGGGAAAAATATAATGACCTAAAAATGACCATCTAAACCATAGACATATAATCTCAATCTCATATCAAGAAACCCTAATCTTGATTATTCTAAGTCCTAAAACATACATGCAATTTATCGAATTCAAGTTGATCTGACCTGAATCCTAGGTTCTAATTAATCATCGTATTTGAATAATTAATTAATTCCTAAAAATACAATAAATTAGAAAATAAACCTTAAGTTAATTATTTAATCGATATTCTAATATATTAATTAAATAAATTGTTAAATTGTCAATAAAATCCAAAAAGGAATTAAAATAATTATTAAAAACAAAATGTGTATTTAAAACCATTTAAATCTTTAAAAATGCATATGATGTCATCAATTTCAGTTAGCTAATTATCAAATTGGAAACAAATCTATTTTATTCAGTTAACTTATTCTTATCTTTTCTCATTTCAGAAACAAAGCTATGAAGTGAAAAACTGATTTTGGAAGTTTCCAAAATAACTGATCAGTGAGTTCAGTCAATGGACTCTCTCAACCAATCAATCTTTATGCAAGTGGATTGTGCTTCCTCAGATCGAATCCTGTCCACTCTTTGGATTTTAATTTCAGTCGTCGATTTGAGAGAGATTTCTATAAAAGAGAACCTCTTTTTCTTCACAAAGGACCAAGATTTTTAATTATTATTAAATTATATTATTTTTCATTTAAGCATTCTTAGCTTTTAATTATTTATCATTTTGATTAATTGTTTTAGTTTACTTTTAAGCATGCACATCTCATAATTTAGAGCATCTTTGGTTTTGGGCTTTAAAAATAACAATCACATTTCATTTGGTGCTCTAAAACTTATCTAATTAGCTTTGGATCAACAATAATTTTGCATTATCATTTAGATCATTTGCAAATAGCTTCAAAATCATTCGTTTAGAACACTTGTAGTCATTGTTTCTTGCCTTGATCTGAGAGCAAGATTGAAACTCCTTCCTACTAGAAGGAAATGAGTTGCTTTCAGTTAGCTTAGGTAGTTTTCATAGTTTGATTTCATGTTTTGATTAACTAACCATGCAATGATTTATTGAAGTATGTGTTTGCATCTTGCAGGTACTTGACCACAATTCACATGCACATTTCTAGCGCCCACTGTGGGACAAAACATCATTTTTTGTCATCACATTTGAATTAAATTTTGAAAATCTTGGGATTATGTTTGTACTCTAATTTTGCAGGTAAAATAATGCATTTCATCTTTGTTTTAGTTTGGAGCAAGTTCAAAACTCCATTCTATCTTCTTCATATTATTCTTTTAGTGCCTTTGAGTTCTATTTCAATGCGTTCCATCTCTGTGCTATCACTTTTCTAACATATTTGCATTCCTTTTTTAGTGCATTTAATCATTTTTAGCGTGCATGTCATTTTTGTAGGATGCATGTTTAATCATTTTTAGCTTGAATGTCATTTTTGTAGATTGCGTGTTTTTTTCTTTTTAGCTTGCATATCATTTCTGTAGATTGCATGTTTTACTTTTTAGCTTTCATGTCATTTCTGTAGATTGCAAGTTTTTCTTTTTAGCTTGCATGTCATTTCTGTTGGTTGCATGTTCTATTTTTTAGCTTACATGTAATTTATGTAGATTGCATATTTTTTTTTATGTTGCATGTCCTTATTATAGGTTGCATGTTTTACATTTTAGCTTGCATTTCATTTCTGTAGGTTGCATCTTTTTCTTTTTAACTTGCATGTCATTTATGTAGGTTGCATGTTCTACTTGTTAGCTTGCATGTCATTTTTGTAGATTGCATGTTTTAATTTTTAGTTGGCATGACATTTATGTAGGTTGCATGTTTTTGTTTTTAGCTTGCATGTCATTTCTATAGGTTGCATGTTTTTCTTTTTATCTTATATTTCATTTGTGTAGATTGCATGTTTTTCTTTTTAGATTGAATGTCATTTTTGTAGATTGCATATATTTTTTTTAATTTTAAATTCATAAAAACAACAAGATTTTATTGATTCTCTAATGCTCACAGTTGTCTTTGTTTGTTATTTTTCTATTTTCATAGCCTAACAGTGGTTTGCAGGACACTGAAAGAGAGTAAAAAAAAATACTGACAAATTGTCTTGTAGGTTGTCGTATTCGCAGATCAACAAAACTTTGTGTTTTATTGTTTTTATTAACTAGAAAGACACATGCAAGACATTTTAAAATTAATGTTAGTTTTGAGTTTTAGGAATGGCAAGAATTTCAGGAGATTATGCTCTCACCCTTCTAGGGATGATCATAAATCTAGAAAATTTGTTGTCATTCACCATTTGAGATTTTCTTAACTTTAGAGGGCCTGTCCAAGTGGGAAAAATTACTCACCCTTGCAGAATAAACCATGTGAGAATGAGCTAATGCCAAGCTTCTTTGACTCACTATAATCAAATTCTTCCTTGAGACCAAAGTCACGGAAGATAAGTGGCATTTGAACTTATACTCGGCTCTCGCCTAACACATAATAGAGCTTGCGAGTCTCAATCACGTATCATTACTGATGGTGCTAAGGTGCTCTGTGGGGTTAGCAACCTCAATTGTGCTTGCACGGACATAGAGGATACACTTAAATGAACATCCTTCCTAAAACATTTTTTTCAAATAGTGGCCAAAATCCTTTCTACTTGTTGATACGGGTGTTGTGAGATGCGCATGCCTAAGAAACCTCCCATGCACCCCTCTTGTTGAGACAATAAATTTATCAGGATCTATGGATCTTGAGAAATTTGAAGCTTCATAGGCCCGAGAAGTGTGTGTCGTGGAGGGGAGTTAGTGCTACCAAGCTTCTAAATGTCTGACTTGAATGTGGTATTTTATTGTAAGAGGATTCAAACAAGTATTGTCCATTTCTTGCCACCTAGGAATAGGGTTTGATTTCTATTCTTGGTTCTACAATATCTTTATGATGTGTCTTGCGTGAGTGAAACATCAAAACAATCAAAATGAACAACAAAATGATCAAATGCTTCAAAAACTGCACTTTTAGGTGTTAAGTTGTCAACTCTCGTACAAGTTTCTACACTATTCCATACGAGTTAGGAGTTTTATCACTAGTTTCTTGTATCAAAGATATGCAGTACTTGTATTAGACCAACCTAGTACTCGTACAAGACTGGGTCATTCTATTGTTTGACACTGATTCTCATATAAGACCTTTGTGGTACTCGTATTAAGCACTATACATGCTCGTATGAGACCTCTACATTTAGTGTCAAAAATCATAAAATCAGTCAAATTGTTGTTCAAATTGGTATTCTATCATGATGGTTCCATCTGAATTTTCACAATTTTTTGGTTTCACAACGTTACTACTAGCTTGTCTTTGACTATAATCTGTTGATAGTCTTACACATTGTTGTCTCAAGGTTTAATTTTGCTTTGCTAGTCCAAGTGACTCATTATCTATTTCAATTTAATCATCTTTGTCTGCACTATCCTTATCCTAAGTTGCAAGAGCAGGTTCGTTAACCTTGACTCAAGATCAGAGTCATTGCTATCTCTCTCTCTCTTAATTGGACATTTTCTCTTTTGTCTTTTAGTCTTGGATTTAGTCAGTACTTTAGATATCACTTCAGCACCTATCAAGAAATCAATTGATTCATCATACCCTCTCTTCAATCTTCTATGAAAGTGCATAAAGAAAATCTTACAATGTCTAAAAGAAAATGGGCTAAACCTTATGGTCGTAATAATAAGAAAGAAGAGATTCTTATGGAAGCTATATCAGAACATATTCAAACTTTGAAATCTGAAATCCAAGAATTAAAGGGGAAAAATGATACACCATCCAACAAGTCCTCATTAAGATTGGTCTTTCCTTTTCTCTATGATCATGATCCATCCATACTTTCATTTTCTTTAAACAAAGAGGCATCTAAGTACAAAAAACCCATCTTTGATCAAGAACAACTTCATGACCATCCTATATTTGATGAAGAGAGTGGCTCCAAAGCCCTAAAAGATGCTAAAAACACCAGGAAGTCTACCTCCAAAGGGGTTAGTAACCTCATGAAAGAAAAAACTTTGGTTAAATTCAAGATGGACTTCACTCCTTTGGAACAATCTTATGAATCAATATTGGAAGACCTTCTTGAGCATGATCTCATCACATTACCTCAAGTCACATCATGTGGATTGAAATTTTTGTGTACCTATTGTGCATATCATCGAGACAATGAGCATAAAAAATAATCTTGCATGGAGTTGAAACATAAAATTCAATATCTCATAGATGATGGCATAATTGAAGTGGAAATTCTGAATGATTCATCTAATCTCAAGCATGATCAATATCAACAATCCATGTCTATCAATGGTTCACATATCACATCTACTTCTTCCACCATTCCTCCATCTCCTAAATCTTCAAATCTATCCACACCATCTCTATCAAATAATGAGCCTAATGATGACTATGTCTAGCCTCAAGGACTACCTCTAAAAGAGATCCAAGCTAATCAACATATAGTTACAACTCTTTCTCAGGCTTCAAAGATCATAGACCAAAATCATCCATGTGCTTAAATGCTTATCATGCCTACTCAAAATGATACTCCATTAGCCTTTCAAGAATCCCTTATGTAGATCAAAACTCCTACCTCATCCTTAGAAGTGGCTCCATGTCAAGAGGACAATCCACCGTGTGAAAAAATAAATATTAGTAATAATCAAGATCAAGATACCATCCATCCTTGTCCAATGGTTGACCAAAGTCACATATCTTAAGAGTCTCATTATTATTTTATCATCCCCTTCCATTTCTTCCGTGAAGATAGCCCCCATCTCCCAAGAAAGATCAAGATATCATTTCCACCATCTCTAATGAGCCTATTGAAAATCAAGAGCAAAGTACCCTTTATACACCATCTAAAGATCCTTGTCAAGATAAGAGTATCTCATCATTCCCTTGTCATGATCTTCTATATCTACGTAAGAAAACCATCATTCCTCTAAATCCATTGCATAAAAATAAATCCCCTTAAGCTTTAGTTGCTCCTACCAAACCTACTCATGCACCTATTGATATAAAGATGAATTCTAAAGAGAAGAACCTTGGTCATGCAGCTCACTTTCCAGATGTTGGTATCCCTTCCACACATTATCTCCCTCTATTTTCATGTAAGAATCAGCCTTCTCCATCCTCCAAATCCATCTTTGGTCCCTATATCCCAAAGCTACAACTTCCAAACCTTCCATCTATAGTGGGTCCTTATATCCCTTCATCCAACATGCCTATAACTACTAGTTTTCCTTCTTCTTACCATATCCCCTATCGAGATCAACAAAGACATAAATCCTTGAATTCTCCCTATCAACCCATCCATATGAACCATCCATATTGGCCATATTCATCCCAAGTCCCCAAGTCTTTTGGAAGCAATTTGGATGTGCAACGAAGAAATCATAAATACAAGAATCCACTTACATATGAAGAACACTATGCCCATGTCCAGTCTAATCAACGTGTGACTAAAGAAAAATTAAATATTTAAGAGACCACAAGGGTCCACTAAGAAAAGAGTAAAATCAAATAAAATATGGGTTCCTAAATCCATCATGGAAGAATTGCATTCTAAATCATTCAAAAGAAAAGGAAAATAAAAATTTATGTGGATTCCCAAGTCTCTCTTAAAAGACTTGAACAAAAAGGAAATTAGAGTTGGCATCCAAGCTTCTAGAGTCTTCCACTTTATCTCCATCTAAACATCTCCCATCTTCTAACTCTGTTTTGGGTCCTTATGTCCCAAAATTTATTACCTTGAATACTTCACCCTCTTCTCCATCCATCTTGGGTCCTTGTGTACCAAGATCCATATCCACTCATACATCAAAGCCTCAAGCTATTCCATCCATTTTTCCTCCATCCACCCACTACCCTTCAAGGTATGTCTTAATGTTGATCTTATCACCATTTCCATTTACCCCTACACAAATCCTTCAATACCCTATCGAATATCCTGCACCTACCTACTACCCATCCATCCCATATTCTTTAAGTCCTCCTATCCAATCCATCACATAAATCCTTGGCTACCATCTTCTTTATCCTCCATATCATTCTTCTCTACCATCACCCTATCAAGATCTTTGATAATAATTTTAGTGGCCTTGGCCTATCATAGCATATCCTTTAAAGGAGCACTATCCAATGGAAAGAGACTTAAAGTTCCTCCATAAAATTATAAGTACAAAAAAGAATAAAAAGTGCCTTGGTGAAAACTTGGTAAACAGACGCCTTTGTAGCAAAAGTAAAGATAAATAAATTAGTTCTATGGTGAAAACCACTTCTTGTGGCACCTTGGATAAGTACCATGATAAAAACCTAGCAAACAAGCATCATGTGTAATTCCTCGTGATTGCACTCTTCACTTGGGGGAAAGTTCCTTCCATGTCCTCTTAACCATCATATCTTACATCCTGCTAGCTCATGATCATCCATGTTCCTTCTATTGATCTTGACAAGGTTGAGCCTATCCATGAACATACATGTATCCCGACATTCATTATCCTTTCCATCAGCCTATCCACTTTTTCTCATCCATGGTACCCTATCGTGATCTTTCTTATCTCAATTCAATACTCACTATCCATTAACATCATTTGCAGTAATACCAAAACATTCACTTATACCTCCATCACTCCTTATCCTATCTAATTGACCCCTTGGTCTTAATCAAAATGAAGAAAATAAAAGATAAAATAGTTTCTCAAAAAAAAAACTTCTTGACATGTCCATTCTTTTGGACCACATGCTTTTCATGACATCAACTCATTATCCTATATGTTATCCAACACTTCTCCATGAGCCTACATTATTGTATTCTTTTTCCCTAGTCTAGGTAATCTTGAGACTATCCTCGAGGGTTGCATTCAGCCTCTTCATCCATCACTGTATATTCACCTCATCCATCAAATTTCTAATCCATGTTTAATGTTCTACACATTTCTAGACCTTGGGGGAAAACCAATATGATCTTACTTGAGAATGAGTAATCTCTAAAAAGACAGAAAAAGTGAAAAATTTCTAGAAGAAAAGCTAAAAATTGGAAAAACATCCTAAAAAAGGTCATCTTGGTGAAAACCTAGCAATGGGTGATGTTAGCTCCTTTTCTTGTAGCACAACCTTGATGTGACTATATACTAATGTACTTGAAATAAAAACTCTTATTTTATACAAAAGGAAGGTTAATTGATGAGGGTATTAGATAATATCTGGGGATACCTATTATCACCTCCTTTTTTGAGATCCACTGGCTCAGGCAGGTATTACCTATGTATGATTACTGATTTGCAGTATCTTTTACGTGGATTATCTTCTTACTGGAATGTTGAAATATATTTTAATGAGTCAACAAATAAATCATTATGCAAAAGACCATAAATACCCTGATACAAAGCTTAATGACCCATACTAGTATCTTAACAATAGCAATGAGTAAGGTTATAAGGATTCTCATCCTTCTTCTTTTTGGTTCTTATGAACCCTAGGGCGGATAACCTAATTTGATTCTCTCTTAAAGGAATCAATAAAATGAATTGTATTCCTCTGAATCACAATTACTTGAATGGAATATATATTAAAGTATGAATGATTTGAATATTAAAATATTGGTTGGATAATGATCAATTACACAACTGACTATAAAACCAGTGCCCTAACCTTGGGCTATGATTCAAGATCTGGTATAACTCCACAGTAAGATGATTAACAAAATATATGCAACAAAGATAAGATGCCTTACAAATTATCTCCTCTCTAAAACTATATCATCAGATCCTTAAGCTATTGCTAATCTCTCTAAGGTCACTTGAAAATATTAATTCTTCCTTGAAGAAGCTTACAAATGACTGCACAACCACCTTGTGATCAGTATGCCTAAGTGCCTTACAAATAAACATACAAGAGAAATAACAGTAATATAAAGAGACAATCCAAGATGCATAAAAGAGATTGCAAATATTTGTATTAATGTCTTAAAGCTTCAAATACATTATAGATAGAAAATAATACAAAGGCTCAGACAAATTTTAGTAGTCTGCCTTGTAATATATTTCATTGATTTTCAATTACAACTTACAATCCTTTTTCCAACTCTTTCCAACCTATACCAAAATGAAAGAAGAGAACTATTTATAGGCCTAAACCATCTTGGAATTCATAAGATAAGGATGGTACAAGCTTTAGATGGTTTAAGAAACCTAACCCTAAAAATATATAAAGAGACAAAAGACAAGAAAACACCAAGCGGTGGGAGGACAAAATTGAAGAATAAGATCTGATATTTCTTTGTCTTCTTGTGGATGTTGGCACCTTTGTCTGCATATATTCAGGATAGGATCTGATAGCTGTAATAAGATTTAGTGACTACCAATTCAAGCTTAATTACACTAATCTCTTCAAGATTGCTAACCTTCCTATGCTCATAGAATAGGTGCCATATGTCCCCTATACTCTTCATCCATGAAATCCAAGTAAACTACGACAAGCTTCTTTTTCTTGTTCTTTGTCATGATGTCCCATGCTATCACATCCTCTTCTTTGGGCCACTCAAAATTCTGAATACTTTCAAGTTGAGCTTTCTTCCTTTTCCACCTAGCATCTATTATGATTTTAACATCTAAGATGAACTTATTGAAATATATTTCTCACTATATTGCTTCATCCAAAATGTTGTTGTACCTCTCCATATCTAATTCTCCTTGATCAGGTATATAAATTTCCTTATTGGGAAGCACATTGTCAAATTATGATCCCCCTAGCCCTAATGGCTTGATTTGATCATCCTCAGTTCTAATGGGAGGTATAAACCTGCTAAAACCTATCCCAAACATATTCAACCTTGCTTCAATCCAATTTTCTTTCCCTTTGAAGAAGGACAAGGTGGCCCCAATCTACTCTATCTCTGTACCCACCAAAGTTACTATTTATGGCAAATCTAACCTTAGTGGCTGCACAAATGCCAACCTCTCAAAAAGTGATGTCCTACCAGACCGAGTTGAATAGTATGGATTCAAAATTGATAAGAAATTAGCTACCTCTTCTTGTAGGCCTGGAAAATTTCCATAGGCACCCTACACCACATCTATCTTGTCCTTAATGGTGTCAATTCTATGCTACAAAATTGAAGTCAATGCTCCTAAAACAACATCATTGTGGTCTTTAAATTCTAGCTCTATTCCAACAGCTATCTCCTCTGTATCCTCTCTTTGGATCTCAATATCCATTACCTCTTTGGGTTCAGTAGGGGCAGGCTCTCTTATCTCTAGTAGTTGTTTAGTAATCTTAGCTATGAGCTTCTCTTGTTCTTTGATCTTTACTAATGCTAGCTCCCTGTCCTTAATAATAGCACTAGTATCACTAGTGAGTCTCTATAATTTTTCTGACATTTGGACTGCCTTTGCCTAATTGAGCTAGGAAAAGTGAGTTAGTATTTGGGATATTTCCAAATCCCCTATATTCTGGAACTTTTCCATATGATCTTATTACCTTTCGTATTTTCCTGAATATTTAGAAGGGTTGGCTTTTTATCTTTAGGAGATAAGCTCCACATTGCAAGTGTGTGAGATTTAGGGTTATATATTAACCCTTTGATCATATCCCCAACCTGAGTCTCTGATGAAAATTTGAAATCAAGTTTTCTTCTTATTTGATCTATTATAAAAGTTGAAGACAAATCCTAGCCTTCTACAAATAATATCCCACTGGCCTTAACTAGTTGTCTTTCTTGTTCTCGTGTGATTTCCTCAGATTTAGGATCATAATCCTACAATGTCTATAGAGCTTCTTGGGTGACTGGATCACCAACTGCTAGTTGTACCTATTTTCCAACTTGTTGTTGCTTGTTCCATATGAGGAAATATTTGAATTATTTTGTTTTAATAAAATTTTCATCCTTGAGGAATTCCTTTTGATGAATTAACCTTTCATTTGTACAGCTCCTAAGAGGTAGCTCCTCCTCCTCTCCTGCATCTTTCTGCAACTTTTTGCCTGCCCTGATCTGTTTTCTCAACAAGTGATCATAGGGCCTATTCCCAGTTATTAGAGAAAAAATTATATCTACTCTTTTCTCCTTTCTCTGAGATGGTTGACCTGTTTCCACCCTCTATTTCTTTTGTGGGGGTTCATCCGTTACTTCCTTCTATGGGACTTGAGTTAGGTCAATGATATTCTCATCTTCTCCTGCCTTCTCTTCAATAATTTCTTGATCAATTGGAGGGGGCCAAGCTCATAGTATACATCACTTTCATCATTATATTTTGATGATGAGTTCCCTTTTTGGCCCTTTCTAGAACCAGTAGTGCATCCTCTAGCTAATTACAGAGGAGAGTGTGAGATTCAATCATAGCATCTAGCCTTTTCAAATAAGGCATATCAGGGTAAAAAACTCCAAATTTCACTCCTTTTTCTTTTCACCTACCTCTCTAGGTCCATAAGTTCATTGAACTTAATTTCTCTCTTATCCGCCTCTTCATCCTCTAAAATATTTTTAATCAAATCTTCTTCCATACACTCATCATGTCCTTTGGTGTAGGGGATAGTTGGTGTCAGCAATTTGTTAGCATTGAGGATGAAACCCTCTTTATCAACATATCTATGCAGGGCTACATTCATCCTATAATGATTCATCCAGGTATTTACCAAGTCCAATTCTCCTTTCCCAATAGTAAAATTGTAGATTCTGAACTACCTAGGGATAAATGTACCCTTCCTATGTGGTGCAAGATGCTCCTTATTAGTCAGAATTAGCTGCCTGATAAAATCCATCATAGCTATCCTCGGTGGCACATGAAATGGAAAATTGTGTGGAGGGTGGGAGAAACTATAGACCCTCATTATTGTGAATTTCTTCTCATAATAGAAGTCTCCCCAATTATGGTCTCCTAGCCATTTTTCAAGATATTGGCATGGCCTCAACAATTGAATTACCTTGACAGGCAACCTAGTTTTATCAACTCCTAAACACTGAAGAATTGGATAGATTATCCAATTTTCAAAAGAAAAAAACTCCTCTCTGGAGGTGTAATTGCATACTTTGAGCCAAAATTGAACAAGGTTAGGATGGTTATGGTGAAACCTCTATGGCTGTAAAAACTGATAGTTCATGATTGGGAAGTTGTAGTATAGGATCAAATGCATAAGGACTGAATAATGCATGAACTTAGGATGATCCTTTTTAGTTTGTATGTCTACAAACCCCTGATGCATCTGGTCTATGATATACTAGATGTAGTCATAGTTAGAAGTGGTATGGAGGTTTTGCATATCCAACACCATCATCAAAATATCTAACGTAATCCTCTCTACTCCTGCATCCTTCCCAAGCACTCTGCATAGTGCATATGATATGTATTTGATGTAGAATTTAAGGTCCTTGTTAAAATATGGGACTACTCCTGGCATGGGTGCTATGCAAGTTTTCATTTTCTTAGGAACATGATGTTCCTTGATCAATTTGGCAGCAATGCCAGACTCTCTAGTAAACCTATTTTCTAGGCTCTTCAAATTTATCTCATTAGTCATTGGGTAGTAAACATTAAAGCCCTTCATGAAATAATTTTGGTCCAAGGTAAGCTAGGGTTTCCCATCATCCCTCTTAATGGTTTTTGTCAAGGTATCATACCTAGTGGCCAATTCTAAAATGAAATTGACATATATAAAGATATCAAGAACAATTAACCTAGCTGATCCACAAGTCCAAGGGTTTGAGATGGGCATGGGTTAATCACTATTGTCAAAGAAATAATTAAAAAGTTAATATCCTAATGAACCTAGAGTTTTTTCATCCCTAATATAAGACATATCATCAATTAGGACATCAACACTAACCTTTCTATTTTGGCTGGATCCTTGAAGAAAAGTGAGGAACTCATTTGAATATTTTATTTTTCCTTTTGAATCATCATCAACATCTTCACTTCTCCCACTAGTGGATGTCATACTATGTTCTTGACTCATTTTCCATTTCTGTTCTTTTCGCAACCCTTATCACCGATATTGAAACAAAACTTCACAAAACCCTCACTACAAGCTATCAAATTCTTCACAATCTACAATATAATCACTAAAAACACTACAAATCACACTCTCTCTCAAATTATGAATCATAAAATCACCTTTCTAATTTACTTGTTGCTGGAGACTTCAATTCTTTCTCAGAAAATACTAAAATCTTTACAAACTCCTTGCTCTGAGAAATTAGACATTGGTGAAAAAATAATAGACACACTTACTTATAACTGATAATTCAATGTAGATGTCTCTTCAACTTGGTATACTTACAATTCATTCATTTCCACCATTAGTTTCATGCACTATGACATCAATTTATGGTTCTAGTCGTGGCATTTAAACTATGAGGTAATCAATTTATAATGAGTATTTTTGCATATAAAACATTATAAAATTTAAAAACAAATCAAAATCAGATCTAATTGGCTACATTAAATCATATTATGACTACTTTTCCTTCTGTCAAAATATTTGTAATCCTATTGGTCAACAATTATCCATGATGGCACCGAAGAAAAGTCTTTATTTAACTCTGGTTAACTTATAGTGACCTCGCGACTGAATGATTTCATTTTCACTTGATACTTTTGCTAACTGTAGTTTCTTACTGAGACTTAGCGACTATCATTGGATCAATCATTAGATCAATGATTATCTCCAAGTCGCCTGATCTTTTAGCTTAACCATTCTTTTTATGGAGACATCGTGACTAAAACCTTTTCTTAACTATTCTTCACCTTGGGTCACATCTGGAGACTTCGCAACCGTGTTTTCTCTATGTCGCTAGATGATTTCCTTAGCTCATGTTTCCTCCGGAGACCTCACAACTTAAGCACTTTAGTCTCTTATTCTCTTAATTATTTTATCTTTGTAATTTTCATCTAGAGACAACGTGACTTCCGTTGATCTCTCTTTCCTCTACATCTGATGATTGTCACTAAGTCTCGTAATCTTTATTAGAAACCCTAAGTTTTAATAGACTTCATGCCAAATAGACACATGTCTTACCTTTTCCTCTTGTCTCCTAATTGTTAGATACATTTTGAATTTTTAATCTTACCAAGCGATCATATGACTATCATATGATCTTATCTCCATCCAATGGTTGTCGCTTAATCTCTTGATATTTGACTTAACCAATCTTTCTTCACGTGACTTCGTGACAACACTATTTTTAATCTGACATCTAACCAGAGTTTATCTAGAGACTTGGCGACTATCGAATGTCCATGTCACATGATAATTTCTAAACCACATCTATAATCAGGAGACTTCCCAACTGCTGTAAATATCTGATCAATGGTTGTCATGTAATCTCCAGTTGTTTCACTTAACTCACTTTTGATCATGAGAATTAGAGACAATAGTAAAAATTTAACACTTGAACTTAACTCATAACCATGGGTTTCATCAGGAGATAACATGACTGAGTATTCTCAAAGTCACGTTATAAAATTTTCAACTCTGCTTTCATCAGGAGATAACGCGACCACCATGAGATCATTTGTGACATCAATGGTCTATGCCAAGTCTCATTACCATTTCAGCATATTCTGTTTTATTAAGAGACTTTGCGACTAAAGCTTTTCACCAAGTCTCCAGATCATAAGGAATATTCTTTCTTTCTTATGAGACTAAGTGACTAAGATATAAAAACATGCAAATAAACTTAAACTTAATTCATGAAAAGTAACATGAAAATAGAACCCGATTGAGAATTTTAGGGTTTTTTAGCATTTTTGACTAGAAATGACTCTAGGGTTTAGGGTTTATGGTATTTTAAACTAGGTTTTGAGAAAAACACAACTCCCATAGAGGTATAAAAGCAACTTTAGACATGATTTTTAAACTTATGGGTATAATAATAACAGGCACCTTCAAAATTTTACAAGGTAAACTCAAAAACTAGAAATACAACCAAGAGTGGCTCTCTCTGAGGATGGCTAAACAAAATTTTATGATAATAATATCAGAATCTATGGTTGCAGACCTTTTATTTGATGCTGATTAAACTAATACTAAAGGGAAACACACAACTGAAAAGGAAACCTACATATATACATATGATACATACTTTCTTTTTTGTGCATGAGAGCTTGATTTTTAATTAAAAAAGGGCTTCAAAAATTTCCCATGTACAAGAAACTCATATTCTTCTCCATTCATATTCTTTAGGATATATGAATCTTTACCAAAGCTCTGAGAAATGACAAAAGGCCCAAGCCATAATGATTCAAATTTCTTGCACTTTCCTTTATTTTTTTCTCTTACATTCCATTGCAAAACTAGATTATGGTTGGAATTTTCTATCACTAGCCCTTTTGTCAAAAAAATATTTCATCTTTTGTTGTAACTTTATGTTCTTCCTTTGGCTATCTTTTCTGATTTCCTCCAACTCTATCAATTGCAATATTTTGTCCTGCATACTGTCAGAAATCTCTAATTGTTCTTCTTGTAAAAACTGATATACTAGTATCAAGTTATTAACAAGTAGCCTTGATTTCATACCATATACCAATTCAAATGGTGACTTTCCTATTTCCTTCTTAACTTTTACCCTATCAACCCATAATGCTAGTTTTAATTTTGTATGCCATGCTCTCTTATTTTTTTCAAGAGTCTTCTTTAAAATCTTCAATATACTTTTTTTACTAGATTCAGCTTATCCATTTGCTTGAGGATGGTATGGGGATGAATATGACATCATTATCCCATACTTCTCACAGAACTCTTTCATCTCATCTGATTTGAAACACATGGCATTGTCCATTACTAACTTTATAGGCACACCAAATCTGGTTAATATATTTTCCATCAGGAACTCAATAACAAATTTACTTGTGGCCTTTTTTGTGGGGATGGCTTCAATCCATTTTGTGAAGTAATCTATGGCTACTAATATCCAACTGTGTCCACCAGTATATTTTTCTAAGAATTCTCTGATAAAATCAATTCCCCACATAGCAAAAGGGGCTTCAACTGCACTTACAAGATTTAGTAACAGAGCTCCTGAAAAATTTAACTTATTTGTGAACCTCTAACATGGCTCACATCTCCTAACATATGCATAGGTATCTTTAAATAAACTGGGCCAAAAATAACCAGCCCTTAAGATCTTGTGGGTAGTAGTCTTGGCAGAAAAATGGCCTCCACAAACCCTAGCATGCATTTCATTTTATATCTTCTAAGATAGGTCTTGATCTAGACATAGTAGTAATACACCATTTATATCTTTCTAATATAAGTGTCCTTGTACTAAGGTGTACCTTTGAGCCTGCAATCTGAGACTTCTCTTTTGATTATCTATCA
The DNA here is from genome assembly GCA_018584345.1 of Thuja plicata. Classification (NCBI taxonomy): domain Eukaryota; kingdom Viridiplantae; phylum Streptophyta; class Pinopsida; order Cupressales; family Cupressaceae; genus Thuja; species Thuja plicata. Next base: position 435,890 of record MU224392.1, read on the forward strand.
TAGCATCAGGACATTTGGCATTTTTCAAGAAAAATTCAATGTCAATATAAAATGGTTGTTTCTCTATACTAGTAATTGTCTGATCATGTATTTTTGTATCATTTACTTGCACTAAATTGAAGTTCTCCTTTGTCATGAGCTTTTCCAAACCTTAACCTCTCACCAATTTTGTAATGTGGATTTCTAGGTTAAACTCCTAAATTTTGTTGATCCATTTACATCTTCTTCCAATTACTTCTGATTGGGTAAGAATGTCCTTTACTATTTCATGATGTACACATGCCAACACCTTAGCACACACTAAGTATGGTCTAAAATATTTCATAGCTTTTACTAGGGCATATGCTTGTTTTTTTTCATCATTTCATAATTCAGTTCTACAACCTGAAGGGATATACTAAAAAAGGCTATTGGATATTCAAACCCTTCATCATCTTTTTGTAACAAAACAACAACAATAGTGTGAAAAGATGCAAATAAAACTAAATAAAAGGGCTTACTATAATTTGGTGATTTCAAAATAGGTGCCTCTTGTACTGCCTTCTTTATTCTTTCAAATGCTATTTGAGCTTCTTCATTCCAATGAAATTTTGCATCTTTCTTTAGCATTTTGATAATTGGTTTGAGGACTTCTACAAAGTTAGCTATGAATCTTCTAACAAAATTTATCTTTCCCAAGAAATATTGTACCCCTTTTATATTCTTTGGAGCTGCGACCTTTTGGATAGCCTCTATTCTCTCAAGGTCTATCCTAACTCCATCCTTGGACACTATATGTCCTAGTAACTTTACCTCAGTGACTACAAAATGGCATTTTCTAGGGTTTAGGGAAGCACCATACTCCAAATCCTTAGTAAAAGTTTTCTCTAAGTGTTCACAGTGATCCCCTGCCCTTTTAGAATATGCAGTCAAGTCATCTTGATAAATAAACATGAATAAATCAATAAATTCTTTAAATGCCACATCCATGGCTCTTTGGAAAGTTTCTCCTCCATTTATTAATCCAAAGGTCATCCTAACATAGACATAATTTCCCCATGGAGTAGTAAAAGCAGGCTTGAATTGCTCTGATTCTTTCACAAGCACTTGGTTCTTGCTTGAGAATCCATCCATCATTGATAGTAATTCACAACCAGTTACTTTATGCAACATTGCTTCCATATTTGATAGAGAATAGTTATCTTTTAAAGAAGCAATATTCAAGTTTCTAAAATCTACACACAAAATTATGTCATCATTCTTCTTTCTTACAGGCACTAAGTTTGAGACCCAAGTTGAGTGTCTGATTGGCTGAATGATTCCAGCATCTTTTAACTTCATCAACTCTTGTTGCATCTTAGGAGCCAATAGAGGATTAATAGGTCTCTACTTCTGTCTAAATGGTTTCATGTCAGTTTTTAGTGGGATTTCATGTTGGAAAAGATCCTCTCTATAAGCCTTAAGGTCTTCATATGACCAAGCAAAAACATGCTTATGTTTTCTTATTAATTTTATCAGGTTTGTTCTAACATGAGAGTCTAATCTGTTTCCAATGTAAACTATTTGAGGAGTGGTTTGTGAACCCAAATTTAGTTCCTCTAAATCCTTAATCTTTGCATTGCTCATTCCTGATGTTTGTTCACTTTGATTAGTAAATAATGCTTCTAGTTCTACCAATCCCTTAGGAATTTGGTTAGAACTAAGCTGGACAACCTCATCCCCCAGTATATACTCCTTACCATCAATGATTTGTAACAAATTATTGCAATATATATGCTAATCCTCATAATGGTCAAGGCACTGAATAAATCTAAGGATATCTTGGTCATCCTCAAACACTTTCCAATTGTAAATGTTATCCAGGACAACTGGTCTCCTTTTCACTTCCAAAATTGATACCCCTTTAATGGTCATGTCATCATTCTTCAAGGCAACATTAGTCAAGAAATCTACCATTATATATCTAGACCTTTCTATCCAGTTTATGTTAAAGGCATCAAAATACTCTATTTGATCCCAAATATCATGTCTATACATTTTTAATCTATCATTCTTTACAGCATATTTGGATCTCACCTGGGCTACTACTAACTCTAAGTCACCATAGACTTTCAGACATTTCATATCATGTTTAGTAGAAATTTCTAGCCCTAGAAAAAAAGCTTCATACTTTGCTATATTATTTGTACATTGGAAAGATAGCAGAAAAGAATATTTAAAAGTGGTACCTAATGGAGATATAAATAGGACTTGAGCTCCCGACCCTTCTTTAGAACAAGCTCCATCAAAGTACATATGCCACAAACCATCACTTTGTATAGATAACTCCTTTACCAAAGGATCAACTTTTTCACACTGGTGATCACTCCTTTTGATTATAAAATTTTCCATGTCAATGTCAACACGGTAATTAATGTCAGTATCTTCATGACACTCAATCATATGAGGTGTTCTTCCTTCTCTAGACACTTTGATATTATTTCCCGCAATATTGAATGTACCATATGATAAATCACATTGTATACTACCTCCCATTGAAGCACTCCACTTTCTTGATAATAGCATACCATAATGTGGTGGAATGTCAACAAGTACACTCATTGTTAAAACTATATCAGGGCATACAACTAGCTTATAAGGCATAGCTTCAATAGTACCAATAACTGGGACTTCTCTAAAATCCATTGATTGACACCTCCCATGAGGAGTATCAACTTGTAATCCCATGGATTTCATGATTTCTATTGGCATAATAGTATTTGAAGATTTGAAATCTATCATACAAATTTTTAGCTTCTTACCATTAATCACCAATGTCAGAAAAAATGGATCAACAACTTTTGGAGAAGTAGTTGTATTTAGAAAAATTTGAGGAATCACATATATCAACACTTCAGGTTTTTTTCCCTTGTTATTTGTTTTCTTCTCAATATGCTCTGCACTTTGAATTTTTACTAAGGGCACACTATTCAATACTGATAAAACTTTCTCCTTGTGTTCTTTTATTTTCATCATCTCAAGAAATGAGACCTTTACTGTCATCTGAGATAAGCATTGTCCCATATCTATTGGAGTGTATTTTGCATCTGAGGCTTTTGGTTTTTCCATAGTGATTTTATTTTCTTCTGACTGAATATGCATAAAAGGTTCTTCCTTCTTAGATTTTTTATTTGCTATATCAGGGGAAAAAGAACCTACTTCTGGATCTTTAGTCTTTTCCACATCCATATCATTTTTCTCACTAGCTTTGTTTACTACTTTGACCTTAGGTCTATTTTCATTTTCCCTAGTTCCATCCTTTTTAGGTACATATTTGGCATCTATTTTGTTTTATTTTATAAAGATGCCTGATGATTGACTACCAACATTACCAACCACTATGTTTCTTAGGTGATAGTTGTTCCTAGCTTTGTTCACTAAGTCAGCAGTGATTCTTTCTTTTTCCACATCTGAGGCTTTTCTTACCATTGGAGTTTCTTGACTATTTTGGGCATGACACCATATGTGTTCATCCCTTTCATCTTCCTCACTATCTGACAAGATTTTCTACTGGTTAATCTCAACATTTCCTTGCAAGCCATATATGTCATGATTTTCTATTTCTTCATCAGAATCCATATCATGACAAGAATATGCATTATTCATACTATAATAACATGTATCATCTTCATCCTTATCCTTCTCCTCATTTGATTTTAAGTCTAAAGAGACAACACAAAAGTATGGATTGTGTGGTGCCTCACATGCCTCACACCATAAGTCATCATTACACATATGAACAGTATTGTTGTGTAAAGGATCAGGGGTCCTATTATCAGTTTTCTCTTTTCTAGGTGGAGCAATAGGCTTACCATCCTTAAATTGGGTACCATAGGGGTAATTTTGCATCCTATTTTGTGGATTATAGTTTTTATTGTAGGATGGATTATTATTTTGGGGGTCCTATACTCTCAATACTCAGGCTCTTTTTGATTTCTTCTATTAAAGTGTGGATCCTCTCTTTTACCCAATTTCCCTGATATCCTTTTGTTCATTTCTATGTTCACAGTTGTTTTATAGGCTTCTGTCAAAGTCCTAGGATTTTTATCCCTTAATTCATAGACCATTTTTGAATCAAAGGCATTAAGATAAGTATCTAGACATACCTTTTGATCCAGCTTCATCTTTTGGAATAGCTTATGCATAGCTCACTGGAATCTTGCATTGAAATCTATCACTTCTTCATTTGAGTTCTTCCTTATGTTATTAAACTCATTAAGTAGAAAACCTTCATTAGTCTTGTCACCATATTGATCCATGAAAAGATCAATCAATTCATCCATAGTTCCTACAGAACCATGAGATAAGCTCCTAAACCATTCTCTAGCATCTTCTACTAGAGATTGTACAAATAAATCCATAAGTACATCTTCATGATTGATATTTAATTCATCTATAACATCAAAGAATTTTCTCAAATTTTCTTCACAGGTGAAAATATTATTACCTGAAAACTTTGGGAGCTTTTCTCCCATATCTTCTGGTATCACATTAGAATAAGCTGGAATCCCAAAGAAAGAAAATTTCTTATACCTTTCTACAGGAAGAGGCCTCCTTTGAAATTTGTCATTCTCCTTGGGAGAAAATAATTTTCTATGGTCTTTGAAAGAAGAAGCCTTATTTTTTTATGTTGTAGGGTGCTCTATATCAGCAAAATAAATTGTAGTTGATTGTAAGAAGTCAATTTTCCTTTTTATTTCAATGCTAGCAGCTTCTGCTTTAGCTTTTTCTAACATCTTGGCCATATTTTCCTTTTCTCTTCTTATTTTTTCAAGGTCAATGTCTAATTTAGACATTTTCTCTAACAGGTTCCTTTGAGTTTTAGGCTTCTCAACTTCTGTTTCTGTAACTTTACTTTTTCCTTTATCTTTGAAGTCTAAAGATCCTAAATTTTGGTGGAAATTGGGAATCTCTTGGTCTCTCTAAGACCTCCCTATATTCCTTGCAACCTGATGTCTTAGGGTTCTTTTCCTATTCTTATCAACATATTTTTGCTCATGCTTTTTCTTCTTAAGTTGTTTTTCCCTTTTCATCTGTTAAATAAGGGAAAGATGTTTCATGAGGAGTCTTTCTTCCTCTCCAATCTCATTAGAAGGAAGTTCCTCAGAATCTTAACTAATTGTATTTGTTCCTTCTTTTTCACTAGAAGTGTTGGTGACTGTATAGGTATCTAGTCCAAGACTTGGGGCTTGGGCCTCTAAATATTCTGAAGCACTCTCTTCTTGACTAGACTAGTTATTGTTTCTCCTTCTAGTGCTATTATCTTCACTTGTTAGAGGAGAATCTTTGATACTTGCTTAATTTTTATTCTGCCTCTAGGACATCCTATTTTTTGAAGTAGTGGGAATCCCACCATCTAATGCAACTTCTGGATTATTTTTCATTCTAGACCTAGTATTCATATTAAAAATATATCACTTGAAACTAATTTCAGATATTTCACTTTTAGAGTCACCACCAAAACTTGGGAATAATGAATACTATTAGAATAATTTAGGAAACTTTTAACTATAAACTTGATTTATCTTTTGAAACTAAGAGGTTCCTTATAGGCTTCCTTTCAACTTTTACACTAAAGTCCCCAGCGGATTCACCATTTTGTTAGCTCCTTTTCTTGTAGCACAACCTTGATGTGACAATATACTAATATAATTGAAATAGAAACTCCTATTTCATACAAAAGAAAGGCTAATTGATGAGGGTATTAGATAATATCTGGGGATACCTGTTATCACCTCCTTTTTTGAGATCCATTGACTCAAGCAGGTATTACCTATGGATGATTACTGATTCGCAGTATCTTTTAAGTGGATTATCTTCTTAATGGAATGTTGAAATGTCTTTTAATGAGTCAACAAATAAATGATTATGCAAAAGACCATAAATACCCTGATACAAAGCTTAATGACCCATACTAGTATCTTAACAACAAAAATGAGTAAGGTAAAAGGATTCTCATCCTTCTTCTTTTTTAGTTCTTATGAACCCTAGGAAGGATAACCTGATTTGATTCTCTCTTAAAGGAATTAGTAAAAGGAATTGTATTCCTCTGAATCACAATTACTTGAATGGAATATATATTAAAGTATGAATTATTTAAATATTAAAATATTGGTTGGATAATGATCAATTACTCAGCTGACAATAAAACCAGTGCCTTAACCTTGGGCTATGAGTCAATATTTGGTATAATTTCATAGTAAGGTGATTAAAAAAATAAATGCAACAAAGATAAGATGCCTTACAAATTATCCCCTCTCTACAACTATATCATCAGATCCTTAAACTATTGCTAAGCTCTCTAAGGTCACTTGAAAATATTAATTCTTCCTTTAAGAAGCTTACAAATGACTGCACAACCACCTAGTGATCAGTATGCCTAAGTGCCTTACAAATAAACATACAAGAGAAATAACAAGAATATAAAGAGACAATCCAAGATGCATAAAAGAGATTGAAAATATTTGTATTAATGTCTTAAAGCTTCTAATACATTATAGAAAAAAAAATAATACAAAGGCTCAGATAAATTTTGGTAGTCTACCTTGTAATATATTTCATTGATTTTCAATTACAACTTACAATCCTTTTTCCAACTCTTTACAATCTCTACAAAAATGAAAGAAGAGAACTATTTATAGGCCTAAACCATCTTGGAATCCTTAAGATAAGGATGCTACAAGCTTTAGATGGTTTAAGAAACCTAACCCTAAAAATACAGAAAGAGACAAAAGACAAGAAAACACCAAGCGGTGGGAGGACAAAATTGAAGAATAAGATCTTATATTTATTTGTCTTCTTGTGGATGTTGAAACCTTTGTCTACATATATTCAGGATAGCATCTGATAGTTGTAATAATATTTAGTGACCGCCAATTCAGGCTAAATTACACTAATCTCTTCAAGATTGCTAACCTTCCTGTGCGCATAGAACAAGTGATATGTGTCCCCTTTACTCTTCATCCATGAAATCCAAGTCAACTATGATAGGATTATTTTTCTTGGTCTTTTTCATGATGTCCCATGATGTCACATCCTCTTCTTTGGGCCACTCAAAATTCTAAATACTTTCAAGTTGACCTTTCTGCCTTTCCCACCTAGCATCTGTTATGCTTTTAACATCTGAGATGAAATTATTGCAATCTGTTTCTCCCTTTACTGCTTCATCCAAAATCTTTTTTTACCTCTCAATATCTAATTATCCTTAATTAGATATATAAATTTCCTTATTGGGAAGCACATTGTCAAATTCTGATCCCCATAGCCCCAATGGCTTGATTTGATCATCCTGAGTTCTAATGGGAGGTATAAACCTGCTAAAAAATATCCCAAACATATTCAACCTTGCATCAATCTGATTTGATTTCCCTTTGAAGAAGGAAAAGGTGGACCCAATCTTATCTATCTCTGTACCCACCAAAGTTACTATTTATGGCAAATCTAACCTTAGTGGTTGCACAGATGCCAACCTATCAAAATGTGATGTCCTACCGGACCAAGTTGAATAGTATGGATTCAAAATTGACAAGAAATTAGCTACCTCTACTTGTAGACCTGACAACTTACCATAGGCTCCATACACCACATCTATCTTGTCCTTAATTGTGTCAATTCTATGCTGCAAAATTGAAGTCAGTGCTCCTAAAACAACATCATTGTGCTCTTTGAATTCTAGCTCTGTTCCAGAAAATATCTCCTCTGTATCCTTTGTTTGGATCTCAATATCCATTACCTCTTTGGGTTCAAAAGGGGTAGGCTCTGTTATCTCTAGTAGTTGTTTAGTAAGCTCAGCTATGAGCTTCTCTTATTCTTTGATCTTTAGTAATGCTAGCTCCTTGTCTTTAATAATAGCACTAGTATCACTAGTGAGTCTTTGTAATTTTTCTGACACTTGGATTGCCTTTGCCTGATTGAGCTGGGAAAGTGAGTCAATACTTGGGATATTTCCAAATCCCCTATATTCTAGAGTGTCCATATGATCTCATTACCTTCCATCTTTTCTTGAATATTTAGAAGGGTTGGATTTTGATGTTTAGGAGCTAAGCTCTACATTGCAAGTGCCTGAGATTTAGGGTTATATCCAAACCCTCTGATCATATCCCCAACCTGAGTCTTTGATGATAATTTGACATTAGGTTGTCTTCTTATTTGATCTATTATAAAAGATGAAGACAAATCCCAGCCTTCTACAAATAATATCCCACTGGCCTTAACCAGTTGTCTTGCTTGTTCTGGTGTAATTTCTTTAGATTCAAGATCATAATCCTACAATGTCTGTAGAGCTTCTTAGGTGACTGGATCACCACCTACCAGTTGCAACTATTTTCCAACTTGTTGTTGCTGGTTCCATATGACAAAATATTTGAATTCTTTTGTTTTAATAAAATTGTCATTCTTGAGGAATTCCTTTTGATGAATCAATCTTTCATTTGTACAACTCCTAAGAGGTAGCTCCTCCCCCTCTTCTACATCTTTCTACAAATTTTTTCCTACATTGATCTATTTTATCAATGAGTGATCATAGGGCCTATTCCCAGTTATTAGAGCAGAAATTTTGTCTACTCTTTTCTTCTTCCTCTGGGAAGGTTGCCCCGTTTCCACCCTCTATTTCTTTTGTGGGGGCTCATCTATTAATTCCTTCTTTGGGACTTGAGCTAGGTCAATGATATTCTCATCTTCTATTGTTTGTTCTTCAATAATTTCTTGATCAACTGGAGGGGGGCTAGGATCATAGTATTCATTACTATCATCATCATATTATGATGATGAGTGCCCTTTTTGGCCCTTTTATGGAACCACTATTGCATCATCTAGCTAATTGCAGAGGAGAGTGTGAGATTCAATCATAGCATCTAGCCTTTTCAAATAAGGCATATGAGGGTAAGATCCTCCAAATTTCAATCCTTTTCTTTTTACCAGCCTCTCCAGGTCCATAAGTTCATTGAACTTAATTTCTCTCTTATCCACCTCCTCATCCTCCAAAATATTTCTAATCAACTCTTCTTCCATACACTCATCATGTCCTTTGGTGTAGGGGATAGTTTGTGTCAACAATTTCTTGGCACTAAGGACGAAACCCTTTGTATCAACATATCTATGTAGGTCTACATTCATCCTGTAATGATTCATCTAGGTGTTTACCATGTCCAATGCTCCTTTCCCAATAGTAAAATTATAGATTATGAACTACCTAGGGGTAGACGTACCCTTCCTGTGTGGTGCAAGATGCTCCTTATTAGTCAGAATTATCTTCCTTTTAAACTCCATCATAGCTATCCTCTGTGGCACATGAAATGGAAAAATGTGTGGAGGGTGGGAGCAACCATAGACCCTCATTATTGTGAAGTTATTCTCATAATATAATTCTTCCCAATTATGGTCTCCTTGCCATTTTTCAAGATATTGGCATGGCCTCAATAATTGAATTACACTTACATGCAACCTAGTTTTATCAACTCCTAAGCACTGAAGAATTTGACAGATTATCCAATTTTCAAAAGCACAAAACTCCTGCTCTCTGGAGGTTTAATTCTATACTCTAAGCAAAAATTGAACAGGGTTAGGCTGGTTATGGTGAAACCTCTATGGCTATTAAAACTGACAGTTCATGATTGGGAAGTTGTAGTATAGGATCAAATGCATAAGGACTGAATGATGTATGAACTTAGGATGATCCTCTTTAGTTTATATGTCTACAAACCCTTGATGCATCTGATCCATGATATACTAGATGTAGTCATATTTAGAAGTGGTATGGAGGCTCTGCATATCCAGCACCATCATCAAAATATCTGAGGTAATCCTCTCTGCTCCTACATCCTTCCCAAGAACTCTTCATAGTAGATATGATATGTATTTGATGTAGAAGTTAAGGTCCTTTTAAAAATACGGGGCTGCTCCTGGCATGGGTGCTATGTAAGTTTTCATTTTCTTAGGAACATGATGTTCCTTGATCAATTTGGCAGCAATGCCAGACTCTCTAGTATACCTATTTTCTAGGATCTTCAAATTTATCTCAGTAGTCATTGGGTAGTAAACATTGAAGGCCTTCATGAAATAATTTTGTTCCAAGGTAAGTAGGGGTTTTCCATCATCCCTCTTAATGGTTTTGGTCAAGGTATCATACCTACTGGCCAATTCTAAAATGAAATCAACATTTGCAAAGATACCAGGAACAACTAACCTGGCTAATACATAGGTCCAAGGGCTTGAGATGGGCATGGATTCATCACTATTGTTAAATAAATAATTAAAAAGTGAATATCCTGATAAACCTGAAGTTTTTGCATCCCTAATATAAGACATATATTCAATTAGGACATCAACACTAACCTTTCTATTTTGGTTGGAGCCTGGAAGCAAAGTGAGGAACTCAATTGAATAGTGTCTTTTTCCTTTTGAATCATCATCAACATCTTCAATTCTCCCACTAGTGGATGCCATACTCTATGCTTGACTCATTTTCCCTTTCTGCTATGTTCTCAACGCTTATCACTGATATTGAAACAAAACTTCACAAAACCCTCACTACAAGCTGTCAAATTCTTTGCAATCTATAATCTAATCACTAACAACACTACAATTCACCCTCTTTGTCAAATTATGAATCATAAAATCACCTTTTTGATTTACTTGCTGCTAGAGACTTCAATTCTTTCTCAGCAAATACTAAAATATTTACAAAGTCTTCGCTCTGAGAAATTGGACATCGGTAAAAATAATAAGATAACAGACATGCTTACTTATAACTGATAATTCAATGTATATGTCTCTTCAACTTGGTAGACTTACAATTCAGTCATTTCCTCCATTAGTTTCATGCACTGCGACATCAATTTCTGGTTCTAGCCGTGGCATTCAAACCGTCAGGTAATCAATTTCTAATGAGTATTTTTGCATATAAAACCTTATAAATTTGAAAATAAATCAAAATCAGATCTGATTGGCTGCATTAAATCATATTACGGCTACTTTTCCATCTATCAAAATCTCTGTAATCCTATTGGTAAGAAATTATCCATGATGGTGCCAAAGAAGAGTCTTTATTTAACTCTGGTTAACTTCTAGCGACCTCGCAACTGAATGATCTCCTTGTCACTTGATACTTTTTCTAGCTATAGTTTCTTACTTAGACTTAGCGACTTTCATTGGATCAATCATTAGATCAATGGTTGTCTCCAAGTCACCTGATCTTTTAACTTAACCATTGTCACGCCCCACCAGGGAACCTAGGAGGACAAGCCAACTAACTACTAAGATATGTGAATTTTTTTTTTTAATGAAATATTATAACTAATATAAGCCCCCATAGGTTCCCTAACACTGTTATTCAAGTAACATAATCCAATCTAATCATTTGACCATTAAGGCATTGATTGATTAATATAAGTTTGCAATTCATTCCTTTACTCTTAACATTAAGTTACATGTATAATCTTACCATCAATCCTAATATTTTAACATGCATCCATGTGAGTTATCATTTACTAAACTTATGTCATTATTTACACTATTCATTAAGCATTCAAATGAACGATAAGCATTCAATGGATATGCAATGCTCTATATACTTTATTATTTCATACACATTTGTGAAACATAGTATCCATAATCCAATATTAAATTCTATAGCCAATTATTCATAGATTCAATAACTCATAATAGTTTTCCACAACCATACATCAAGAGATAGCACATTCATTTGTAAATACATTATTTCATACTAAGTCTAAGATCATTTCTTGGATACCAAAAGTAATAAAAGATACGTCAATAAATACCCTAAACAATTATCTTTTCATATTGATAACATATAATATTTTCCCTTTCCTTTTTCCTAGATCTACCCATTCCCTTATACATTGCTTTGAATTATATTGATATACATCATATCATATGATCCAATGATTTATAAGAGATTTCTTTTACAAGAATGCACATGCATAAGCACATCTTTACATATACAATAAGAAGTCTTCAAAAATGATAATCCAAAAGGAACAAGAGCTGAGAACATCCATCTGACCACAAATAGTACCTTGATATAATAAAGATTAACCACCCAACCATGTGAATCCAAAAATATTCCACTCCCTCGTGCTAGGAGACAGAGACCAAGGTCCACGCAAGAAGGTAACAACTAGGATACCCCTAAGGCGATGTTAGCCCTTCCCAAAACATAACACAATAGAAAACACAAGAAGATAACAAAGAAAAAAATCACATTGGTAGGAACTCTAAGAAATTCTAGGTGAGTGTCATCACATAGCCCTCACCCCTTGGGTTACCCTGGTCAGCCACTTTGGGCCCTGGCCCCCAAGTAGGTACATGCGGAACTGAACATCTCTCATAGGGGCGAGACTGTCCAATTGTGCTATCGCAATAGAACCTTCTCCCACTCCCATCCATAGCCTTTACTAGCACTACTAGCATGGGAAAGGCTTATCTTAGTTAATTTGTAGTTCCCTTCCCATAAATTATTAATGTTATCACTGGATTAATCAACTCCATAGTGGATTACCCTAGTACTAGCCACTTAGGGCCCCAACCTCCACTATGAGCCACTCACCTAGTGTTCTTAGGTTCCCTACCTTTAGAAAACATCAAAAAGGGCATAACAGACCCACATAAAAATTTATAGGAAGACATAACAATGTCACAACATCAAACAGTTGAGTTTAGGAAAGTACTAGTTGTCCTGAATCCTTTGAACAACCCTAAACTGCAATCGAGTACACAGATACATAAAACACAACCACATTGCATCAAATGCATCACAAGGAATTTATAGCACATAATTACATCAAGTAATTAAACCCAACACAAATCATAACATCTTAACATCATTGGATTGGGTTTAGGAGATCATTGATTGCCCCTAATCCACCGGACATTCCTAAACCCTAATCCGGCATACAAGCAGATAGATAACACATAAAAAGACCTCAAAATGAACCAATCATCAAGTATTATACACAACCATATAGCTAGTTCATTTTGGTACCAACTCAACCCAAAAAAAATCATAACAAGATCACATTGTAGAAAACATGGTGATTCCTAAAATTTAGCTAAGTTTGAAATTCCTAAAACCTTCAAAATCTAGAATCTTTATTTGAACTCCTAGGAGGCTGAAACCAATCCGAAACTTATGACAAGTTTCTAAATGATCATAAACATAATATAATAGGAAAATAAAGTGTCCTACAAGTTTACACACCCCCTAGGGTCAACCTAGGGTCAACATGACACCTTAATCCCTTTTGAAAACCCTAAAAACTAATCTAGATGAGTCCTGCACAGGTGAAACCCTAAGCTGCATAGGTGGTGACCTAAGCTGCATAGTTGGTGACCTAATCTATGTAGGTGGTTCAACCTACATAAGTGGTTCTTTTAGTGCAGGTGGTCATGCATCCTACGTAGGCGGTGCCCAGTTCTACGTAGTTGGGAAAAGTCTGTGCATCTCAGAGGCAACAACTTGTAGATTGGCCTCTTGGGTAAAACTGGGTAAGATAGAGGTCTGGAAAGTAGAATCAGAGAGATACCCAGTTGAGATCCCTCTATTCTCCTTCTAAAACCACCCTCAAACCCATCATGCCTTCAAGTTATGTCTATCTATTCCTGTCACTAGGTGCGAGGTAAGGAAAGTGACCACTAGAAGACATTATCCTAATCAAGATAGAAGTTTGCATAATCGACAATAGAAAGAGGGTCTATCTAAAGCCAATACATTCTAAGGTGACCATCCATAAAGAGGAATAGATAAAAAATAGTTCATAAACATTATTCTTCATAAGGTATACATTCATGATTTAATTCATACCAGACAACATAATACAAAAGATTTACATTGATCACACACACATAGTAAATAGTAAAACAACCACATCAAAGCATAGCAGCCACATGAACATGATTCTCTTTTCCAGGTAGACCCTACCTGGAGTCATGTGGAGATAGCTTTGAATTTCTTCTGATTCCACTTCATCCAAGCCTATTCTCCTTAAGCCTTCCAATCCATGAGATATCCTCCAAAAGATTCCCCTAATCTTTCTCATAGTTTTATATCTATAGTTCTCTGTAAAGAATTTCCCGTTCTCTTTTCTCCTCCTCTAATCTCTACATATCCTTCCATAAATATGTTGTAGGATTGGTTGCATGGGAAGTTTCAATCGATGCAATCATCCACAACTATTTTTCTGGTTATTAGATTGAACTTTAATAGTTTTTAGATAGATTATTGTGTAGATAGTTTTCCTGAGAATGCCTTAATTAAACTACCACCTTTGTTACTTATGTTTTAATTTCATGCTTAAGGTAAATTATTTTTATTTTATTCTCTCTTTCACTTTAGATAAATATTAGTTACTTTGTCCTTTAAAGGAATAATATAATTTCACATAATAATTAATTCCTTACTTAACAATAAAAAGGCACACAAATAAATAAATACATAAATACACACACATATATTAAAACATTTATATAAGAATATTTATATAGTCATATATATAGACATGTGCATATGTTTTCACCCATATGCCTATGTGTATATATATCCATGCAAATATTATTATTATAATAATGCATTAATGAATACACTTAGAAAAGGCTTATTACCACATATTTAATTCCATAATACCATCAAATTATTACTAATCGATAATCCAACCATGAAACAATATTCACCTATTCCTAGGGACTATAACGAATATCCACAATGATCAAATACTAAGCATCTATAAACAAACATCAATCTAAAATCAAAGGACAAATCCCAAAAAGACCCAACCCAGGAGCAGGGATCAGGACTAGGATTAGTCTTGCGGGACTAGGTACTGTCTCCATAACAACAACAATGATCGAGGATTTTGGGGCATGCTCAAACCTATGAAGCCAGGTGAAGTTGATGCCCAATACCTCCAAGCCTGCATCATAGAGAATAAATACATGTGCATTAATGTACATATAAAAGAAGACATTGCAAACAGATGATTGGGATTGATACATCATGTGGACCTCATCCATGTGAGTAACTATGAATTCATCCCGAATCATGAAAACACATCATACATATTGTAATATATGAAATTTGGCACAAGAAGGATTCCCTAAATAAGATTTATGTAATATGGTAAAGCAAGATCTTAAGGCCAAATTTATGTTTTCTTACACCTAATTATTATGATAAAATAGCTTGAGAAACATATAAGAAATAAATGGACCAGATACATACCTCATAACATAGTAGATCTAGAAAAACTCATTTTCTGAGGTCTGTATTGAGTTTCTGGAAAATCTGACAGTTGATACTGAATTGAAATTCAGAGACGAACAAAACCCAAAAATCATTTTCCATTCCGATGTTGTCTTATGAAAAAGGTCAACCTTGACCCATAAATGTCACCCCTGACCCAATAATGTCGACCCTGACCTGCACATTGTTGACAGAAAATCTGTTTGCGGATCTCGAAAGTTCACCGAAAAGGGTATCCAAATCTGGTCTCCGATCTGTTGTTCTACACCTGTAACTCCCAAAAATAGCACCTACAAATATCTAAAAAGAGGGATTTTGGGGTGGCTATATAGGGTTTTACCTTAGTCAAACCCCTTTTTTTGGTGATCTCCACCTCCATGAATAGCCGAATATAGAATGTAATGTGTGTGTGTGTGTATTGATCTCTTGAAAAGAACTTTTAAACATGCAATATCAAGATCTAATCTTCTAGATTAACAATCCTAACATAACATGGAAATGAGAAAGAAATGCATAGATTTGAATATGACAAAGAAATAATACCAAGCCCCCAAGGCTAAAGTATTCCTATCAACTCACAAT
>MU224392.1:461889-477735 GCA_018584345.1 Thuja plicata
GTCCTTTGAATGCTTGAATGTTGAAAATAGTAGATCTAAAGAGAGAACCTTCTTGCTTCAATGAAGATCCACCATAGATTATCCTTCAAAATTCTTGATAGAAGATGATGATATGTCCACCTAGCTTATCCTTCTATATCATCCTCTTGCTTGTTTGCATCATTTCATCGTGTCATCTCTGAATTTTGTCTCATGATCAAATGAAGGCAAAAGAGAGTGTTTATATAGAGATCTCAACATAGGCCTCCTAGGGAAATGTAAGGGATCCAAATTCATATTTCACCTTGAATCATGGTCCAATCACATTTGCCAACTAAGAAGAAAACATATTAATTCAAATATCAAAGAAAACACCTCCGTATCCAAACACGGGGACCTATTTTAAGTTCTGGGCCATGATAAGCTCCAAATTTGAAAGTGGGGACCAATATCTGGCAAAGGTATATGTCAACCTCGACCCTGACTTGAGGTTTCAGGTAGGTCACCAGAAAGTTGCAGAAAGGTTTCCAGATCAGCTGGGGACCTAGAAAGGTAGGGGAATGTGTCAGATTGTTTAAGAAGGCCTATGGGCCTAGAGAGAGAGTATAATGAAGCCTAAGAGGACCAATACATAGGTCCTACCTAGAGATAAGAGCCATGGAGAGAGAAATCTAGGAGAATCCACAAGATCCTAACCTTAATTTCATTTACATATGTATAATCAAGCACATATGAAAATCTAATATGCCAACCATACTAAATGAGGGTGCTAAGCCTATCAAAATGGAAGTGCTTCCATTTTAAGATAATACACATATATACACACACACAAAGAATGTAACATTGTCATAATGAGGGTTATAATCTGAGCATTAGGTTCTTTAATAATCAATACTAATAATAAATCTCCATAATCATAATAAATATCCTAATCATTAAGTGACATACAAGATTCATCAAAAGAAACTTTAATAGAAGAATATATCTATATCCATCCAACACATAACATCCTAACTATGTTCAAAAAGGTTTTGAAGGTCCTTTATACTTTCATGGGGACAAACACAAATATAAATGATATCTACAGATAATATGTCTAATATTAGAATTCTCAGGTACAAGCCGATGAAATTGTTATAAGTATTAAGCTATAACGAAACATCTAAAGATCTTACTTAATTCAAAAAGAAAAAAACTTGTAATAGGGTTAGAGGGGTATTACAACCATTCCTTTTATGGATACATCATGACTAAAACCTTCTCTTAATTGTTCTTCACCGTGGGTCAAATCTGGAGACTTAGTGACCATGTTTTCTCTATGTCGCTAGATGATTTCCTTAACTCATGTTTCATTCGGAGACCTCACGACTTAAGTACTTTAGTCTCTTAATCACTTAATTATTTTATCTTTATAATTTTCATCTAGAGACAACGTGACTACCGTTGATCTATCTTTCCTCTGCATCTGACGATTTTCGCTAAGTCTCATAATCTTTATTAGAAACCCTAATTTTTTATGAGACTTTAAGACAAATAGACATGTGTCTTACCTTTTCCTCTTGTCTCCTAATCGCCAGATACCTTTTGAATTTTCAATCTTATCAAGTGTTCATGCGACTACCATCCGATCTTATCTCCATCCAATGGTTGTCGCTTAATCTCTTGATATTTGACTTAACCAATATTTCTTCATGCGACTATGTGACAACACTATTTTTAATCTAACATCTAACCAGGGTTTATCCACAAAGTTGGCGACTGTTGAATCTCCATGTTGGATGATAATTTCTAAACCATAGCTATAATCAGGAGACTTCCTGACTACCATTAGATTAAATATATGATCAAGGATTGTCACGTAATCTTCAGTTCTTTCACTTAACTCACTTTTGATTACAAGACTTAGCGACAATAGTAATAATTTAACACTTGAACTTAACTCATAGCCATGGGTTTCATCAGGAGATAATGTGACTGAGTAATCTCAAAGTAACCTTATAAAATCTTTAACTCTTCTTTCATCAAGAGATAACCTGACCACTGCGAGATCATTTCTGAGATCAACGGTCTATGCCAAGTCTCATTACCATTTCAGCATATTCTATTTTATTAAGAGACTTTGTGACTAAATCTTTTCACCAAGTCTTGAGATCATAAGGAATATTCATTCTTTCTTATGAGACTAAGCGACTAAGATATAAGAATATGTAAATAAACTTAAACTTAAGTCATGAAAAGTAACATGAAAATAGAACCCGATTGAGAATTTTAGGGTTTTTTGCATTTTTGACTAGAAATGACTCTAGGGTTTAGGGTTTTTGGTATTTTCAACTAGGTTTTGAGAAAAAAAAACTCCCACAGAGGTATAAAAGCAACTTCAGGCATGATTTTTAAACTTCTAGGCATAAAAATAATAGGCACCTTCAAAATTTTACAAGGCAAACTAAAAAACTAGAAATACAACCAACAAGCACCTTGATGCATCAATCCAAAAAAATAAAAATAAAAGAGAAAGTACAATAAAGAAGAAAAAGTGCCTTGGTGAAAAACTAGTAAAGAGGCACCCTGGTAGCAAAAATTGAATCTCTGCCAAGTAGGTGAAAACCCAATAAATAGGCGCCTCTTGTACTTCAGTGCTCCATCTATCAATACTCAGTCTTGGCAATCCCTTGCTTCAGTTTGTACATAGATTTCATTCAATGTAATGACACTTTGGCTCTTCTTAGAACCCTCCTGGCTTGAAACCAATCCCTAGTCATAGTCTGGGGGAAATTGAATCAGATTTGTCCTTACTATATTAGTCAAGTCAGTCATCGCAATGTGAGTTGTTACTAGGGGAATAGGTCCCCAAATTTGATCACATCTTTGGCTTACACCAGAGTCAGTAATCTTGTCATTTATGAAGGACATCTCACTACTGACACAACAAGTGATTCTCAACATCCTTATCAAAAAAAATTCTTAACACTATCCTTGGACACATCTGTGTTTCTTAACACACTTTGGATAATATAGACGTAAAAAATAGATCGATAACAATCAAACACATTGCACTCACAAGTGCAATAGTGTTTCTCAACACCTCATACATGTACACATCTGAAAAATTTGAAACTAGCTAAAGTATGCTAAACTTCTCTTTGTATGTTGTCTATTCTCAATGATTTTTGTTAATATTTTCTTTGTCTACTACTTGTTTGTGTGATCCTGATGATCCTACAATACCAAATAAACAAGGGTGTATGTGATAATAGCTCCTGCATTAAGGCAGAACAACCTCACTTCCCTCAATCCTATTTACTTGCATGCTAAGGTGAGGTGGGTACTATCTCCTTGAGTGTTATTGCTTTATTTGTTTATGCAAGATCTCATTCATGGTTATCTAGGCTTTGAATGCCTCAATGTTGGTGTACTCTTGCAACATCAACTAGAAACAATGTTTGGGTCATCTCATCTTTTGTTCCCTGATGCTTACGTTAGTTTCTCATATCTTATCCAATGAAAGTCATATTCATATTATTATGGTCACAGTGGTACTAGCAACAATTGTATCGACTCTGATGTCCAAAAATGCTTGATGATGAAAAATTACAAAGCTAAAAGTTTAGTGACTACACCTTAGGTTGCATTCATGTTAGTCTTGCATCTACATCTGCATGGTGTTGAAATCTGCATAATATCGATATCTCTCTCTAATGTGAAGGATTTGAGGTTCTCATTCGTCGATCTTCCTTTTTCCAAGTAGTTAGTTGTGTGTTGATTGATGTGAAAATTACACCCTTGGCTAATTTGACAATCCTGATTCTATTTTCGCCATCGAAATCAAAATTTGAAATATTTTTACTTGTCATTTTTTTACGTTTACCTTTTTCAATCAACAACAGTTGACTACTTGCACAAATAGTCTATCTAGACTCCAAACCAATGAAAATCTCTCATAATTTCTTCCAATCAATCCTCTTATCATCAATTTTAGTCAAATTTGGCCAATAGGACCTCCCATCAAGTACAGATTCTGTCCTAACTACTTGGAACCTTTTTCTAATTACATCATCTTATTCCTACATCATGTTATCCATCAAATTTCTTTTGATCACTGGAGCACCTAGCTATATTTTGATTTTTCTCCCGAGGGGGCGGGATCAGGACATCAAAATTCTAGTGATCACATCCTCAATCAAGACCCCATCACTTGGAGCATCTCAGATTCATCGCATCAAATCAAGTAGAGATCATCTTAAATAAAAAGAAAGCTAATCAATGGTCTTATACAGTGATGAATACACTTGAAACCAGACAAGATTGGTCTTATATGAGCTGTTCATTATTGAAACTCGATACATTGATCAAATTGGCTTCATCGCTTCAAATCAAGTCAATTTTCTTTCTAATAAAATCTCTTAATCGTAATCAGTTTCAGCACTTCAAATCAAATTGGTTATATGTTCAAACCAATCAAAAGGTTTAATAGTTCTTGACAAATTCCCTATTTCATCACTTCAAATCAAACTGAGCATTCTGTTTTATATTTTTTTTTTTATCTTCATCCAATCAAGCTCAAAGTTAGTCTTCTTCAAAAGAAGGTTTCGTCACATCAAATCAAACTATTCTGGGTCTTCTTGCTAATAGGTCTTTGAATCAACATGATGATCACACATCAATTCAAAGAGGGGAAAATGTAATGACCTAAAAATGGTCATCAAAACCCTAGACCCATAATCTCAATCTCATATCAAGAAACCCTAGTCTCTATTATTCTAAGTCCTAAACCAAATAAGCAATTTATCAAATTCAAATTGATCTGACCTGAATCCTAGGTCCTAATTAATCATCATACTTAATTAATTAATTAATTCCTAAAAATATAATAAATTGGCAAATAATCCTTAAGTTAATTATTTAATGGATATTCTAATGTATTAATTAAATAAATTTCTAAATTGTCAATAAAATAAAAAAATGAATTAAATTAATTAGTAAAAACAAAATGTGCATTTAAATTATTTAAATATTTAAAAATTCATATGATGTCATCAATTTAAATTAAATGGTTATGAAATTGGAAACAAATCTTTTTTATTCAGTTAACTTATTCTTAGCTTTTCTCATTTTGAAAACAAAGTTGTTAACTGAAATACTGATTTTGGAAGTTTCCAAAATAATTGATCCGTGAGTTCAGTCAACTTACTGTCTCAACCAATCATTCTTCATGCAAGTGAATTGTGCTTCCTCAGATCAAATCCTGTCCACTCCTTGGATTTTAATCTTGATCGTTGATTTGAGAGATATTTCTATAAAGGAGAACCTCTTTTCCTTCACAGAGGACCTAGATTTTAAATATTGTTATTATACTATTTTACATTCAAGCATTCTTAGCTTTCAATTATTTATCATTTTGATTAATTGTTTTAGTTTACTTTTAAGCATGCACATCTCATAATTTAGAGCATCTTTGGTTTTGGGCTTTAAAAAGAACAATCACATTTCATTTGGTACTTTAAAACTTATTTAATTAGCTTTTGATGAAAAAAAATCTTGCATTATCAGTTAGCTTAAATCATTTAGATCATTTTCAAATAGCTTCAAAATCCTTCATTTAGAATAGGTGTAGTCATTGTTTCTTACCATGATTTGAGGGAAAGATTCAAACTCCTGCCTACAAGAAGGCAATGAGTCACTTTTGGTTAGCTTAGGTAGTTTTTGTATGTTTGATTTCATGTTTTGATTAACTAACCATGTAATGATTCATTGAAGTTTGTGTTTGTAGCTTGCAAGTACTTGACCATAATTCACACACACACACCATTCAAGGACGATATTGGATAACATATGAAAGGTTGGTGAAAATATCTCCTATGCCACTACAGAGGATATAGACACACTTAAATCTTGTATCTCAGGCGGAATGTGTCTGATACCTATTCAATGAAACACACAAACTCATTAAGTGTAACTTCTCACAACATAAATAGTTAAAGCACATGAACATACATGATAATAAACAAAAAAGTAGAATGATATATCATGTAGATCTAACAAATGAGTGACTACAACTTCATCTCACTTTGTACAAACACGTCAGGCATAATCTATAGCAATTATGTAAGCATAGAAGTGAACATAATATCATCTAAATTAACATTGTGTTTACATTAAATATTTCATTTAAATATAAAACATTAAATAATTATTTATAGAAATATGAGAATATATATTGGCAAGTCTCCAAAAAAATACCTAATAGTATATATCGCACAATATAACAAGGAATATAATAAAATCATCTTGACATATTAATCCAATATTCTTGAATGCAAAATATCCTAGATATTAACATAAATCATCACCATGTAGATGTGATCAAAGAGTAATAACCTCATAATCTAACATTTAAATCACCAATGATACTAGTAACCAAAATAATGTACTGAATCAAATGCGTCACATAACGCCAATATATGATCACATCATATGAGTAGCGATATAATAAATAAAATCCATCTCAATTAAAAATATTACATAGAAGAATGTAATCACATGAGGCAATACATAATACCTTGAAGGAATTTGCATTAAGATGGTTTATGGGCTTAGGTAGGAATGCGATAGATACTTGGGATGAGATGAAAACAATTTTTCTTGAGAAGTGTAAAGAATTCTATAGAGGAAGCGATATGAGGGGAGTTGATATTTTCAAAATAAAACAAAAGGAAGATAAAATTTTGGGGGACTATATCTCAATTTTCCTATTTAGTTTGCAAAAATCCCCACATTACGTACTCAATTAAGAGCCTTAAAAGTTTCTATTTCTTATAGGGATCAATGAAAATTGTATGGATGCTCTAGGCTTTATGGAAGGAGGAGATATCACTCAAGTTCTCTGGGATGATATTTGGAATATTTTTCACTCGAATGATATTGTCAGAATTACTCCAGGGCAGCTATAAAGAAATGAAGAGGTTACCAATCTAGTATGGTTAAAACCTTCACTAATGGAGTTTAAAGAATGGAAATCACTCATTTTTTGTCAAATTTCAAGTAGGTCATCATAAAACATATGACCACTCAGCTAGATACACTTTGAGTAGAGAAGAAACATAAGGAGGCAAAGGAAATATTAGCAGAACATTGTCCTCATTGCAGGAAAAAGAAGAAAGACTGCAAATGCAAAATGATAGCCAACATTGATAGAAATAAAATTCCACCAGAGTTCAAGAAAATTAAAGGCGGTGATGATTAGATTTTCGACATTACACAAAGAAAGCCATGGGCTCCAAGACAATGTATGTCACCATACCCATTATCTTTTAATGGACCTTATTGGAATTCTTATGCGTCTAGTAATTGAGGGTAACCCCAATATCCATCAAATTTTGGAGGTCATCCACTCAACCTTGAAACAACTCTTATAAAACTTAGCCAAATTACCCAAACTCTCCACCTTAGTGGCAACAACCTTAAGGTAATTGGAAGCAACCTCAAGGAAACTGGTAGCAAACATCCCAATGGAGGGGAGGACAATAATGGATAAACCAAGAAACTAGATACCTTTAGCTACCTCCACAACCTCAATAATCAGATATAATGCCTCCTCCCAACCCAAATAATAACATACCTATACCTACTTATTTTCCATCTCAACCCACACCTAATCCAAATATAAAACCACAACATAAACCAATTTACTCTATAGATCGTAACTAATTTCCTACATATATTGTGAGTGTAAGTGATATTCATCTATGTTCAGGAGTCACTTTGTCATGCTCTTCCACTCTTATTATAATAGAAATTCCTATGGAATAATAGGAGCATAAACATTTACCTGATATCCCTAGTCAAACAAGTGTGCACAAGAGTCTTGAACCAGTCCAATAATCTAATCTAGCTACACCATTCCCTCAAAGGTTTGAAGTTGTTAAACCAAATGAAGAAGGAAGCTTTGATATATTAGACTAGTTAAAGCATATATGAGTCAAAATACCTTTTTTTCAAGCCATAAAATATGTCCCAATTTATAGTTAGGCAATCAAGGAAGCATGTCTTAATAAGACATGTAGGAAAACAGACCCCACAATAGTTTATGTAGTGAGATAGTTAGCATATATCATGCTTGGGAATATTATCGATCCTAAATATTTTTACCTAGGTAGTCATGCATTTGGATTTATTATCAATGAAATCCAATTAAATAATTCTCTAATAGACTTGGGAGAAACTATCAAGTTTATGACCACGGATATCATGCAGCAACTAAATGTGACAAACTTGAGACGTACTCCTACTATCCTACAGCTTGCTAACATTTATATTTTCAAACTCTATGATATGGTAGAGGACCTTTTTGTTACTCTAGATTCTTATAAATATCCAATAGATTTCATGATCGTTTACCCTAAGTCTATGCTAGGAGGGTATCCAATTATTCTAAGAAACTCATGGCTAGCTACAATAAATACTTACATAGGATGCATGTCAAGGGACATGACTATTTCAAATGGAAGAAACACTAAAAATGTTATTATTTATCCTCCTTCTCAACCATCCCATGACCTGAAGCACACCATCTAGAAGCACATAGGAGAGGAGGCAGGGAAGGTCAATTGAGTAGCACAACTCATGATAATAGGAAAATTATATTTTATACAACTTCAAGAAGATGATGAGATATTATCCCATTTAATTTAAAACCATAATGAAGTCCTTGAAGAACCATCTGCTCCTGAATCTTTTTTTCCATGTCCACTTCAGACACTTTTTCCAACTTCTCATGCACCTCAATTTCCTATACCATCAGATATGCTTCATACATAGTTACCACATGAATTAATCATGTTGAGCATAAGTGAAACATCTATGGTTGAGTTGATCATACACATGCAAGTTTCAGAGGGGAAATGTTTGAATTTTATAACAAGCTTAGCCAAGTGAAGAAGATGTCTTTGAAAAATCTATTAAAGTTGTTAGAGATGATTATACACTAGTCAAGAAACCATAAAGGAGAATCAACCCTACATTAAGGGATATTTTCAAAGGAGAATTGTAGAAATTATTGGATGTGTGATTTGTTAGGAATACAATTACACCAACACAACTGAGAGGGGGGGTGACTCAGTTGTGAGATAGATTATTAAACATTAAACCTTATAAACCAAAACCTCAACTCAAATGATAACACAGTAAATGCCAACACAATAACACAATCCTTTGTTTTTGAGGAAACCCTATTAAAGGTAAAACCCCAGTGGGAATTACCACCCATAAATAATGAACAAAGAGCATAGTATCCATGTTAGAAGATTTAGCCATATTAGGAGAGCTTATTACAACATTACAATACATGGTCCATTTTAATGAATAGACCTTGTTAGGATTCAAGAGAAACTATGGGCTCACTTCCCAGGCACACTTCCCAAAGAAGGTTAAAGCCACCCTCAAGGATTTACAATCCAAACAAGTGTATATAAGAAATATACACTCCAGTGAACTATCTCATAGAAACTATCTTTTCTTGGTCAGTTCCAATGAAGTATTACAATCACAAACTCTGCTCTACATCCAACAACCAATCAATATTTTACACATCTTTGTCTTCTCAAACATCCATATCTCACCATCCATCACTTACATATTTTCAAAGAGAAAATATCTCTCATATAAACCCTATTACAATAATTGATTAGGTTGGCCAATTAAGATTTCCTAATATACAAATAATTAATTAGGTCAGCCAATTAGGATTTTCCAATATAAAAATAAATATTTAACCCCTTTCTAAGATACACATGGTATGTATAACAAGTAAATATTAATTACAATCCATCATATATAGTCTAAGATAAAATATATGCTCTCAATCCATAATACATGCTACATGTCTGAAGTCGGCCCCAAAATAGGTCTCCTCCAAAATAAACGCTACAACTGACGTCACCAATAATCATACAACTATTGATAAAAAAACATACATTCATCAATGTGTCCTTTGTCATCTCCTAAGAGCACACACTAAATCATTGTTTCCTGTAAGATATACATAAAACACAGAGACTCTCTCTATCAAGAATTACTATCACAATCTAGAAACCAGTCTCTAATAAATCATCTGTAACATCACCCCTATGAAACATCAAGTCAAGTGACCTTAGGAATAAGGTCATCACACATTCTTCTTCATATTCTTATCTTTGATCATTTTGAAACATCTTTACAGTGTTCGTACACTTTTTCAGTCATTATAAAATAGTAATAACCAGTCTGTTCACTCCATAGAAACATATGTTGACATCAATGACAAAAAATGAATGCCAACAACATCAGTAGTACCCAATTCTACTATCATCCAACAATCTCCCCCTTTGGCATTGATGGAAACATATGGTAAAATCCATCAACCCAAAAGTACACTCTCTGAATACAATCTTCTCAATATCCTCAGTACAGTTCTCCATAAAATATCTCCCCCAAAGCAGTAGGTATTTTCACATAGATTCTCTCACCCTTTGACAACAAAATAAAATGGGTTCCATAAGTATTCTTTGATCTTATGTAATGTGTAGATTTTTTAATTCTTCATTTCTAATAGCCAAGTGAAAAATCACCCAAACGTACTCAAGTATTCTAGCAATTACTCCCCTTGAGGAGTAAATCCATACATCAAGTCTAGAAAGTGATATATCTCTCAAAGCCACTAGACTGGTGCATTCCTACATCACTTAATTATCACAAGGAGGGGCTCGAACCCCAAGAATGCTTATGAGATATTCAAATGAATCTTTTGGAAAATGTTTTGTAAATATATCTGCTATCTATTCCTTTGTGCTAATATACTCCGGTCTAATCTCTTTCTTTGCTACCTTGTCCCTCAAGAAATAATATTTAATAGAAATATGATTAGTATTTGAATGCATTATATGATTCTTTGACATATTCACTGTGCTAGTGTTATCACAATGGATAACCATTGGTTCTTCAAAAATTATTACAATATCCTTCACATTTGTTTCATCCAAACAACTTGTGAATAATTTATAGCAGCAGCAACATACTTGAATTCAGCAGTAGACTGAGCCATACAGTCCCGCTTCTTACTTAACTAAGAAACCAGCCCTTTTCCAAGGAAAAATGGTCCACCACTTGTACTCTTTCTGTCATCTACATTACCTACCTAATCAGCATCAGTATAAGCCTATAAAATAAAATCATATAATTTTTTATACCGCAATCCATATTTTATTGTTCCTTTTAAGTATTTGAAAATTCTTTTCACAGCATCAAGGTGTGTCTCTTTAGCATATTCTTGATATCTTTCTACAATTCCAATTGCATTGGAAATATCTAGTCTAGTGTGAGTTAGATATTGTAGACCACCAATCATCGATCTATACTTTTTTTGAAAAACACTATGAGTCTCATCATTACTTGTTAGTTTGTAACCTGTCACCATAGGTGTTCCAACAGGTTTACAATCTTCCATTCCAAACTTCTTCAACATTTCCTTAAGATACTTGGTTTGAGATATAAAATACCAATTTTTACTCTGATTAATTTTCAAACCAAGAAAGAATTTCATTTCACCAATCATTGACATCTCAAATTCATTTTCCATTTATTTAGAGAACTTTTTACTCATTTTATCATTGCCTCCAAAATGATATCATCAACAAAAACTTCTATGATTAGAATTCCATATTCATCAATTCTTAAATATAGATTACTGTTTGCATTACCTTTTCTAAAACCAAGATGAGGTAGATATTTGTCTAGTCTTTCATACCATTCTATCGATGCTTGTTTCAATCCATACAATTCTTTCTTCAACTTACATACCATGTCTTCATCTTCTATCAAAGGAAATCCATCAAGTTTCTCTATGTATACTTCTTCCAAATCTCCATTTAAGAATGCCAATTTCACTTCCATCTGATATACTTTAAAGTTTTTATGTGCAACATAAGAAATAAATAATCTCACATCTTCCAACCTAGCAACATGACAAATGGTTCTTCAAATTATATGCCTTCTTGTTGTGAGTAGCCTTTATAGACTAGTCTAGCCTTAGTTCTTACCACTGTTCCTTCCTCATCCATTTTGTTTCTGAATACCCATTTAGTGTTGGAAATATTGTTTGGAAAGCTACAATGGAAATAATTATTGTTTTTTCATTGATGTCAAACCTTAACTGGTGAGACTATTGCTATCTGTTTGAGTACCATATCTATTGATAGATGGAGGAGATTTAACAAGAATACCAAGAATAATGGTTGAGTTATGAGGAATTACAAAGGGTACTTTATTAGTTGGCACATTGGAAAAGTGCTATGTTGTTTATCTTTCACTGACAGTTTATTGAGAATAGTTTATGCTAAGCAAGTTTTGTGTTAGTCAAGCACCAGTGTGTGCCAAGCATATTTTCCTGTATGTGCCAAGTGTTAGTAAATTGTAAAGCAAGTTTTGTGTTGGCTGAGTAGCAGTATTTTGATGATTGATGAGATTTAAGATCTCTGGCTGACATAGTTGACTTTATTAGGATATGTAAAGTTAATTAAGGATAAGAAAGTTTGATCTACACTATGTAAATGCACTGGTAACCATATTTAATGCATGGATCAAAGATTTAATTGGTGATTGTATTGGAGAAATAAATTAAATGTAATAATGGAAAGATCTGTTGGATCTGACCTAACCTAAGATCTACGGTCTTGATTAAGTGGAAAAGGATGTATCTAACCTAGATGGAGAGGTATATGATAACCTTAATGGGGTTATTCATGGATGTGGTAAAGGTAGCTGTGAATGTAGGGTATGAAAGAGGATTGCATGGTTAATTGACTGATTCGCAAGATCTAAGAAAAGAAAGATGAGTAGAGAAGTAGAGAGAGATTGCTTGATGAATTCCCAAGGAGATCTAGAGTTTGAGATGAGAATGGAGGCCACTCAATGAATTATCATAAGAGCTGAATTGGATCAGGATTGCAAAGTAAGTTGTATGAATCAGATCAAACCTACTGATTACTTTCTAACCATTGTATTAGTTGAAATCCTTTAACCAGGTTGACCTAATAGTCATTGTATAAATCTTTTGAGCAAGGTGACATTCATATTGTAATGTTCTTTCTAAGTCCTCTAATAAGACCACTCCTGATAGGGTGTTTAAATCCTTTAACCAGGTCACATTTAGCAATGTGTTTTGTAACCTTTAACATGGTTCTTAATAGGGCATCACTTCAGAAGAGGGAAAACTTGATAGCATGTTATTGGTGGTTTTTCCCAAATTGGGTTTCCACATTAAATACTAGTGTCAACTTGTGTGAATGTTTATATTGTGTTTTACTATTAAGTTTCTGCAAGCTTATTTCATTTGAATAGTAAACTACATACTTATATTGTTGACTTATGCTATCACTGTGGAGCAGATCTGAGTTATTTAATTTGGTATAAAGTTTTAATGGGCACATCTAGACCTATGAATAACTTATTCACCCCCCCTCTCAGTTATTCTAAATTCATTCTAACATTGGTATCAGAGCTTTGGTCTCTTGAAAAAGTTTGAAGGTAGTTGGAGAAAAAGATCAAGATGTATAAAAGGGAGCTACCAAAGTTGAACAAGGACAACTTTCCATCATGGAAAATTTTGATGAAATTTCATTTGGCTAGT
Source organism: Thuja plicata (assembly GCA_018584345.1). Taxonomy (NCBI): domain Eukaryota; kingdom Viridiplantae; phylum Streptophyta; class Pinopsida; order Cupressales; family Cupressaceae; genus Thuja; species Thuja plicata. The sequence continues at coordinate 475,526 of MU224392.1, forward strand.
GTTGGTGATTCTGCTAAATGTCTTGTTGATCAAGAATATGTAGCCCCTGTAGGAGCTCTCAATGTTGCATAGTTAAGAGAAAAGAAAGAACATAATCAAGCAATGTTGGAGATTGCATCATCCCTAAACTATCATGAGTTTGAAGACATAAAGGACTGTACAAGCACAAAGAAAATGTGGGATACTCTTGAAACCATCTATGGAGGTGACACAAATGTGTTAAGAGCCAAATCTGAAAGCTTGAGAGGTAAGTTTGATGAAATGAAAATGCAAGAAGGAGAAAATATAGTTTCATATTATGGTAGGATAAAGGAAGTTGTAAATACTATTAGAGGAGCTAAAGGAACCATTGATGATAACACCATCATGAACAAGGTACTCAAAACACTTCTTCCTATTTATGCTATTAGAGTATCTACAATTCAAGAGTTGAGATGTACTCCTAACAACAATTTAACTTTGGAAAGTTTGGTAGGCAGACTTACTGCATTTGAGATGTCAAATTTTGATAACTATACACCACAATCCATTGAATCTGCATTCAAGTCCTAGATGGTCTTCAAAAAATCAAACAAAGAAAAGAAATGTGTGGATAGTGACATCAACACTTTTGATGATGATCTAGAAGAACTTGAGGCACTTATGGAAAGAATACTATCAAGAGGAAAAGGAAAATTCAAAGGTAAACTTCCTATTATTATTTTTTTCATGTAACAAAATTGGTCATATTGTTGCAAGATGTCCTAATAAGAATGACAAAGATGAGAAAAGAGACAACAAGTATAAAGATAGAAATGATGACTGAGACTTCAGGAAGTACAAGGATTAAAAAGACAAAGGTAAGAAGTCCTACTATATAGCTGAAGAAACTTCTGACAATGATTCTAACAAATCTGATGAAAATGATATAGAAGTTGTGTATGTTGCAATGAAAGATGATTCTAATGATGATGATGAGAAAACTACACTAATTTCTTATATGAGTAAAGGTGATTGTTGGATTATTTACAGTGGTTATTCACATCACATGACCAGTGATAAAGACAAATTTAAAACCTTAGATCAGTGTAAAGGTGGTTATGTTAAATTTGGAAATGATACACCATGTCATGTTAAAGGGAAAGGATCAATTCAATTAACTAAGAAAATTAGATGTGATGATGTATATTGGGTTGATGATCTTAAGTATAACATATTGAGTGTTTCACAGCTCAATACTTCTGGTTACAAAATTGAATTCCATCACAGGAAAGAAAAGATCTATGATGCCAATGGAGAATTAGTTGGAGGTGGTGAGAAAACAAAAGGTAACTTGTTCTATCTGGATTTAGCTGATGAGACATGCTTGTTTGCACAATATAATGATGTTTGTTATGGCATAAAATGTTGTGTCATGTAAACTTTGATAACTTGGTAAGCATAAGAAAATTGAAAAAGGTTAGAGGGATGCCTAAGTTAAAGAAACCTGAAAATGCAATGTGCAAGCAATGTCAATTAGGAAATATGACTAAATCTAGTTTCAAAAGCAAAACTCATACTTTAGAGAATATTCCAGAATTGGTTCATACTGACCTTTGTGGACCTATTGGTGAGAAAATTTACTGTGGAGACAAATATTTTATCTTATTTGTTGATGATTACTCTAGAATGATGACTATTATGTTTCTTAAAGAAAAATTTGATGCATTCCAGTTGTTTAAGTGGTACTTGGAAAAAGTTGAAAAGGAGAGGTAAAAATCTAAAATGTCTAAGATCGGACAGAGGAGGCAGGTTTATTTCTAATGAGTTTAACAAGTTTTACAATGACAGAGGGATAAAAAGACAGATGTCCACACCTAGGACTCCACCACATAATGGTATAGCTAAAAGAAGAAACAGATCTATCATGGATTGTGCCAGAACACTAATGATGGAGAAAAATGTTGGACAAAAATATTGGAGAGAAGCTATAAGTACAAGAGTTTATACCCTGAACAGAGTACAAGTCAAGAAAGGTACAAATACTACACCTTATGAGCTGTGGTATGGATATGCACCTAGTGTAATCTACTTTAAAGTTTTTGAAAGTAGATGTTTCATGCTGAAGGATAACAAAAATGGAAAACTTGATGCTAAAGGTGAGGAAGGCATATTTCTTGGATATTCAACTAAGAGTAAGGCATATAAGTGTTTGAATTATAACACTAAAAAAATTGTGGAAAGTGCAAATG
>MU224392.1:483352-499477 GCA_018584345.1 Thuja plicata
ATTTGGAGATAACACTCCTAAACCTATCATAGGCAGAGGTTCCATCACCTTGGATGGAAAGAATAAGACAGATGATGTTCTATATGTTGATGGATTACATCATAACTTGTTGAGTGTTGGACAACTACTTGACAAGGCTATCATTTGGAGTTCAAAGACAACAAGTGCATCATTAGCAACAAGGATGGAGACATGATTGCATCAGGCTCTAAAACAAAAGGTAATTTTTTTCAACTTAATTATGATGTAATTTGTTTTGTTGCAAAGGTGGATGATAGTTGGTTATGGCATAAGAGACTTTGTCATATCAATTTTGACAATATAGTAAAGATCAGTAATGTCAAGGCAGTTAGAGACCTACCAAGAATTGTAAGACCAGTTGACACTATTTGCAGGGAATGTGTTATGGGTAAACATGTAAGGAGTTCCTTCAGAAGCAACTAGACCTTAGCTGAAAACATGTTGTACTTAGTGCATATAGATTTATGCAGTCCTACTCAAACAAGATCATACTATGGTGAAAGGTACTTTATTTTATTTTTTGATGATTTTTCTAGGATGATGTGGGTTGCATTCTTAAAGGAGAAATCAGAAGCCTTTGAGAAGTTCAAAATATTCAAAGTTAAGGTTGAGAATGAATATGGACTAAAACTGAAATGTTTACGATCAGATAGAGGAGGAGAATTCACCTCTGACTAGTTTTATGACTACTATGAAGAACATGGAATAAAAAGGTAGTTGAGTGCCCCTAGAACACCCCAGCAAAATGGAATTGCAGAAAGGAGAAACAGGATTATACTTGATACAGCACACACCATGATGATTGAAGGAAAAGTGGTGCACACCTATTGGAGAGATGTAGTAAACACAATAGTGTATACTATCAACAGAACACAATTGAGACCAGGCATGGACAAGACACCCTATGAACTTTGGTTTGGTAATATACCCATAGTAAAATATTTTAGAATATTTTGCAGCAAGCGCTACATTAAGAGAGATGACAGTGTTGGTAAGTTTGATGCTAGAAGTGATGAAGGTATTTTTCTTGGTTACTCTATTAAAAGAAAAGCTTACAGATGTTTCAATTTGAGATTAAAGAAGATAATTGAAATCACACATGTTAAGATTGATGAGAAGTTTATGATTCAAGAGAGGTACTACGAATATGCACCCTTGATTGAAGAAGAACCCATACCTAATAGTAAAGATACTATGATTGAAGAAATGTTTGATTGCATTGATGTCTCATGCAATGACTCTGATTCATGCAATGAAGAACAACAAATAACAGAGGAAGAAGTCACACCTAAGGTTCCTAAGTTTACATCTAGATACCACTCTAAAAATGATATCATTGGAGATCAGAGTAGCAGTGTTTTGACCAGATCAAAAGAAAAGAATCTAATAGTGGATGAAGAGGTATGTTTACTTTCACAGATTGAACCTTTAAGTGTTGAAGATGCTTGTAATGATTCTGATTGGAAAAATGCAATGAAAGAAGAACTAGATCAGATAATCAAGAATGACACATGGGAATTAGTTCCTATACCAAGTGATAAAAATGTGATTGGAACAAAGTGGATTTTCAAAAACAAAATGAATGAAGAAGGTACAGTAATAAGAAACAAAGCAAGATTAGTATGTAAAGGATATGCGTAGAAAGAAGGAATAGACTACACTGATACATTTGCCCCTGTGAGCAGACTAGAAGCCATAAAATTATTTTTGGCATATGCAACAATAAAAGATTTTAAAGTTTATCAAATGGATGTCAAATCAACCTTTTTGAATGGTGACTTAAAAGAAGAAGTCTACATAGAATAGCCTGAAGGATTTAACCTTTCAGATAGACCAGACATGGTATGAAAACTAAAGAAAGCACTCTATGGACTCAAACAGGCCCCAAGAGTGTGGTATGAAAGCTTAGATGGATATCTCACCAAGATTGGATTCAAGAAAGGAGCAACAGATTGCAACTTGTTCATAAGAGAAACACTTGATGGATTACTATTAGTTGCCATATTTGTTGATGACATTATCTTTGGAGGTAATGACAAGCTTAGTAAAGCATTTGCAAAAGAAATGCAGAATGAATTTGAAATGAGTATGATTGGTCCTATAAAATACTTTTTGGGATTAAATGTAAAGCAAACAGATAAAGGAATATTCATTAATCAATCAAAATATGTGAAAGAAATATTGAAAATTTTCAAAATGGAGGATTACAAGCCAGTATGCACTCCTATGATCACAGGAAGTAAACTTTCAAAAAATGATGAATCCACAACAGTTGACAAAACATTGTATAAATCTATGATTGGAAAGCTTATTTATCTAACTCAATCAAGACCCGACATATCTAATGCAGTTGGCATTGTTGGAAGATTTGTAGCTCAACCCAAGTATAATCACTTAATGGCAATCAAAAGGATATTTAGATATCTTAAGGGAACTATAGACTATGGTTTATGGTATCCTAAATCAAAGAATACACAACTTCATGTGTATACTGATGCAGATTGGGCAGGTTGTATTGATGAAAGAAAGAGCACTTTAGGAGAAGAATTATTTCTTGGAGAAAGGTTAGTATCTTGGACAAGCAAGAAGCAAAATTGTATTTCTCAGTCAATGGCAGAAGAAGAATATGTTGTAGCAGCACTGAACTGTACAAAAATTGTTTGGATCAAGAAGATGGTTAAAGACTTTGGTAATCAAGTTGACTATCCTATTGTTATTCATTGTGATAACACCAGTACTATTAACATGTCTAAAAACCCTGCGATGCACGCAAAGACAAAACACATAGAGATCAAGTACCATTTTCTGAGAGAAAAAGTTGCAGAAAAGGAAGTAACATTGGACTATGTAAGCACAAAAGATCAGCTAGCAAACATTTTCACAAAGCCTTTAGAAAAGGATACTTTTGAGTATCTAAGGGAGAAGTTGGGAGTAATTCCCTCTCCTAAGTCTGATTAGAGAAAGCAATAAGTACATTAGTCCTATGTGACTGATGAATGGTTAACTACTCTACTTCTGGAGTAGTACCTATGCATAATGGTTTATGGCACCCTTTGCCATTGATGTCAATGGGGGAGTATATACCAATAAAAACAAGACAAACATACAAGGAGCCTATACTATGGGGGAGTAAAGGAACACAGTGGGGAAGTATGACAGTGGGGGAGTTTACAGATAAAATAGAGTCCATGATACTACAGCAGTATAGATGAATCTTTGATGAGGATATTGAGAAGATTGTAAAAGAAAGAAGACACCATGAATAGAAGATGTTTTTATCATATGTTGCCATCAATGCCAAAGGGGGAGATTGTTGGAGATTTGATTCTGAACAATTGATTGATTATATGTTTGTCATTGATGAAAATATATAATACACAGCAGTACTTTTGTATGTACTTATCCATAGGATGACATGAAGACTAGCGTGGATAGATACATGTTTTTGACATGTTTATTATGCTATGTTCATACACGCAGACCTAGATATGAAGTTTTAGTAAAGAAATGTAATTTTGTTATTGACGGTTACAGTTCTAGAGGAATAATGGTTTAAGGCCGACATATGTAACATGTTGATCAAGTTGTGCCTATCTTTAGGATATGCATGAGTATATTCATGATGAGTTATGAGTTGTTGATATTAATCTAAACACACCAAACATATTTCAAGAATACTACAAAGTTATGGTTAAATTGATGAAGCCGACTTAGTGAAGCAACACGTCTGTTCAGCATTGACTTGCGCGGTTGTAATTATGCTGGTGCACTTAGTAGAGCTGACAAAGATTTTATGAAGAGTTGTCTAATAGGTCCCATGATCTCATACTTGGAGTATGTACTTATAGAAGGTCATTTGTGATAAGAAGAGTTGCGAAAGCCAGAGATTAGAAAAGTAGAGCAGAGTGTTATTGCAGCAGAGCTATATTTATCATATGTTGATAATATAGATATTGAAGTTGAAGCATTCAGAATATAGAGTAGATTGTTATATTGCTTTACAAGAGGTTAAAGCATCGGCGCATAAAAGGAACTGATTAGACAAGCAGTGTCACATACAATAGTTCATCTTATTGATACAGTGTGTATCAAATATCCAGAAGGTTGTAGCCTTCATCACTTGGACAGTGAGTCCTCCACCCCTAACAGGGTTACATGTAAAAGACTCCTAACAGGGTTAGACCCTTAACCAAGTCACTATACTATTGCATTGTATTGTACAACTCCTAACAGGGTTGAAGAATCTTTTAACAGGGATTACTATAAACAATATAGTTCTTTGTGCGTAGTAATTCCCACTAGGGTTTTTACCATTTGGTTTCCCCGTAACCAAATTGATGTGTTGTGTAATGTGTTATCTGAATGTGTATTTACTTTATATCAATCTGAATTAATAAGTATAAGAAAGATTTAAAGTTGCTGATAACTGATTCACCCCTTGTCTCAGTTATCTCTGAATTATTATAACAGTTTCCTATTCATTAATTCAGATTACAATTTCACTCTCACTTTCTAAGCAACTTCTGAGTTTTTCTAATTTTCTGGGTTTTAGAAGCAGGAGGTTTTCTGGTTTTCAAAGTTTTTTTATGCAGATTTAGAGGTGGGCTTTGTTTCTGGTCACTTTGAACTCAGATATACATCTCCATTAAGCTTAGAGCACCCAAAAACCCCAAAATCCATATAAAACTTGTCCATTTTGGACAACGTGGCTCTGAGGCAAAAAAAATTTGGTTTCCAGTGCTGTACAGGCACAAAAACTGAGAAAAAATTAAAAAAACCTTTTTTTAAGATTTTTTGCATTAAAAATAGCACGGCCAATACATCTGGAATGGCACCACTAGTGCTCCACTGACGCTCCACCACCGCCAGCCCTACACTGCCCCACATCACCGCGGCCCCCACTGCAGCCCGCTCCGCAGTGCCACCGCTGCCCCTCCACATCGCTGGCCCACCGCAACTCGACCCCCGCCAGCCCAGCTCCAGCGGCCTGGCACCACCGCCGGACTTTGCCGCCATGCACACTACCCCATGGGATTTTAGCCCCACGGGCTTATGTTTTCTAGCGGCGGTCACTTTAGTGACCAAGGGCTATGCCCTTCAGCCCCCTGCGCGCGCCATATGCCTAGGGGATAGGTTTTTTTCAACCCAGGGGCTTTAAAAAAATTTTTGGGTGCCCTTTTGACCCTCTGATGGTGTTTTTTCTCTAACTAGAGTAAACGAAGGTCTTTTTCTGACTTCTTTATATCATCGGAAAGCTCTTTTTGATGATAGAGGTTGGGGTTTTGGGTTCTACCATTTTGACAGTGTTTTTGGCTGTCAAAGTCTAATGTTTGTTTTTTCCTTCTAGGAGGCATATCTTGCTCATCCAGACTCCTTTTTCAGAAAACCAGATATTGTCAAAAATTTGGTTCAGTGTGTTTTTCAATGGCAGGGGTATTTTCTCCAGTTCTCTCTCCTCCGAGTTTTGCAATTTTGCACTCTGGTGAATTACTTGCGTTCCACAGGTCCTGGGATCTCTTCCTCTATTCCTCTAGCTCACTCTTCTTTTTGACTCTCTGAGCATTGTATACTTCTCATCTGTAGCATTCCCTTTTTCTATAAATGCACTAAGATAAAGTTCCTGCTTCTGCATATCTGGGATTTCAAGGACCTTTGTTTGTTTGTTTGTACTCGCACTTAGTTATAAAGTGCCATGAGGTGGTTATGATGCTTTTTCCTTATGTGATCATCCACCTTTGTCAAGTGAGTGTACCTTCCATGACATTTTCCCCATGTTGTGTGTCTAGAAGATCATTTCTTCTGCTTTGGCACCGCCCTTTATCCTATGCTTGTACCTTCTTCTGCACTGGGTGTTCCTGATTCTTCCTCTTGCAGTTGTTTCTAGAATTGCATTTTAGTGTTCCTATCACACCTCTCCCTATTCAAAATTATGGGGGGGTTCACCTGTTGGTTCTATTGCCTCCTTGGTTCGATTGAGTGATTTACATATTTAGTTTTTGTTCCTATGTACTAGGCGGATGCAGTGGCTAGGCACCTATGTAGTTTGGTGATATGGATCATCTACTATATAGACACTCGTTCATTCCTACTTTTGGAGGTCACCTCTTTGATTGATCAGCTCTTCAAAAATTTTCTTCTCTACCTGGTCATGCACTATTTCAGTGGGGGTTCCAGCAGTTACTTCTGACAGTGTTTGCAGTTTCATGCTTCAGAGATGCTATACATGCTCTTTCTTGTTCCTTTCTTTGAGACTTTTTTCCTAGATTGGAGGTTCTATTTCCTTCATCTAGCTTATCTCTTTTTGGGGTAGCATTTTTCCCACTGGGTTTTCTCTATTTCCTCGCTTTACAAAGATTTATTGTACTTCAGTACCTGATCAGGCCTTTGTTGTTAGGACCCATCTTTCTTGGTTTCTACATTTTTAGTCCTTAGTTGTTTAGCTTCTCCCTAAGTTCATCTTAAGGGGGGGTGTTAGAGTTGTCATACTATAGCTAATAATTAATTTACTTAATTATTAGTCTATTTTACTCTACACTTAAGTTAAACTTAGGCATCTTATAATTCTTTAGGTTTTCTTGATTTCTTTTATAAGGAATCACCTCTTTGTATTTTAAACGAAGATATTGTTCATAATAGAATATCATTCTTTTTCATATGAACTAGCTCGGCCTTCCAGTTTCACCGCTCATTTAGGGGTTCCCTTGTTACTCTGTACCTCTATTTCTTCCACATTGGAGTTCCATTAGTTTGATTGTTCCTATAGGGGTTCCATCATTCTAGGGGGGCCTTGGTGCCTCATCCCTCTCTCATGGGGGTTTGATTGTACTTTTGGTTTTGAGAGAGTCTCTTGAGCCATTCTTTTTTGCTTTTTGCATTTTTAGTCCTAAGTTGTTTATCTTCTCCCTAAGTTCATCTTAAGGGGGGGTGTTTTCACTTTTCCAGCAACCGGTAAAATTTTTTGGCCGACAGTCATTTGACGGTCATACGGTCATCAAATTTTTTTCTACAAATGAGCGACGGTTGTTTGACCGTCCAATTTTTTCTAGTGTCTGGTTTTTTCCAGAGAGTTATTTTTCGGAGGCATCATTGGTTTTTTGGCCATAACTTGAGCATATGGTGTGCATTTTTAAAAAAATGAAACATCATCACAAAGGTGTTTCTAAGATGGACATAATGGTGTTGGTCTTGATTGCTGATTCAGTTGTTTGATCTCTCCTTTTTGGTGTTGAAGTAGAGGCTTCTGTTTCCTCCATCTCTGCATTTGGCGTCTAGGTTTTCTTCTTGTTTTTTGTGCTTTTAGTAATTGGTTCTTTGTTGTACAGGGGATATAATTATACATTGTGGGGGGGTACTTTTTCTTTCTATCATTTAAATTCAGAAATGACCCTTCTATTTCCATCTTCTTCTTCTCTCAATGTCAGACCCCTCTGTGGCCAGGCTGATACCGCACAATTGCCACACCTGGAAAGCACACATGACCAAGCTACTCATGTCACATGGCTTATGGTCATGTCTGGATGAGAACCAACCTACTCTGTAGCATCTCTTTGAGGTCCTTTAGTACAGGAACAAAATGGATGAAGCCATGGGTTTGATTGCACTGCACATTTCAGACAGCCTCCTATTTCATCTAGATGGTTTGACCACTCCTCGTGCATATTGGGGAAAGTTTGCAGATCTGTTTGGCATAGTGAATGCATTCAGGGCACTTCAGCTTGATGAAAAGTTGACATCCTTGTCTCCTGATAGTTTTTCCACCATTAAGGACTTCTTGATGAAGTTCAATGCTCTCCGCTCACTTTTACAGGGATGTGGGAAGACCAAATCAGATGATGAGTGTATCTTTCTGATACTCTCAAAGCTTCATGGAGAGTTCTAGATTTTCTCCTCCACTTTCTATTCCACTATGGATGTCTTGGGTCCTAGGCACAATATGCCTTCATTTGCAGCCTTCTATGATTGGTTGACTCGAGAGCAATCAAAGATTCAACAGCTGCATGATACTTCAGGCTCTATGAGCCATGCCTTGGTTGCTCACCCATCTCCATGAAAACTAGAGTAGAAATAGGTATCATCATCCATAGAATCTTGGAAGGATTCTCCTTCTTAGCATTCCTCTGGCCCACCTCCTTCACCTAAAGGGAAATCGAATACAGACAAACCCAAGTGTACGTATTGCAATAAGTTCAATCATGATGAGTCTCAGTGATTTTAGAAGAAGGTAGATGGATATGCCCAATAGATTACTGATTTGATAGCTCTTCTTCATAAGAGCAACATTGATATTCCATCTTCCTCTTCTCACTGGTCTTCTTCATCATCATCTCAGGCAGATGGGTCAGATAATGGAAAGGGTCATTCCTTATGTGCATCTTCTATAGCTCCCTCTTCTAGGTGGTTGTTGGATTCTAGTGCTTCTCATCATATGGCATCTTCTTGGAGTTCCTTCTCATCTTTTTCAGCCTCTGCTACCCCACACATCTTGATGGGGAATGATACTGTTATGCCCATGTGTGGTCAGGGTTCTATTGACATAGATGGTGGTTCATTCAATGATGTACTATGTGTTCCATCCTTGTTATCAAACCTTCTCTCCATTTATCTGATTGCTCACAGTGGGACAAAGAGGACAGTTGAGTTCACTGCAGATTCTGTACACATCTGAGATCATGCAACTGACTAGATTATTGCTATAGGGATAGTTGATCATGCCACCCACCTGTACTCCTTCTCCCATTTTGGTTCACCATCTCTTGTGTCAAAGGATATCTCTCCTACTTCATGAGTGCCTAGTGAGAAGAAGTTGGGTTACCTAATCTTCTGTGTTACTCTTGAGATTAGTTTTGTGGCTTCTCCACCTCCTCCTCCTATTGTGCTTGCCTTTGTTTAGCATGATTCTTCTTCAGCAGTTCCTGTTATGGTCACTCCCTACATCAAGCCTTCCCCTCTAGTTTTTGAGGGCATATCCAAAGACATTCATCTCCTCTCAACTGATAGATTCATCCCATCTATTGGCCCACCTTCATTGGGGATTCCATTCCAGGAGTCTCAGTCATTATCCTTTGAGCACCAACTCGGCCTTCCAGTTTCACCACTCATTCAGGGGTTCCCTTGTTACTGTGTACCTCTATTTCTTCCACATTGGAGTTCCATTGGTTTGATGATTCCTATAGGGGTTCCATCATTCTGAGGGGGCCTTGGTGCCTCATCCCTCTCTCATGGGGGGTTGTATTGTACTTATGGTAATGAGAGAGTCTCTTGAGCCATTCAGTCTCTTGAGCCATTCTTTTCTACTTTTTTTCTATCTCTTCTTGGAGTAGGGTTTTTCCCATGTGATTTTCTCTATTTCTCCACTTTACAGATATTTGGTTGTGAGTGGGTACCTAATTAGGCCTTGTTGCTGGGACCCATCTTTTCCTACTTTCATAGCTATGCTAGGTTAGCTTACCTCCTAAGCTTCTCTTAAGGGGGGGTGTTAGAGTAATTTTCTATTCACACTTATTAATTATTTCATTTTTGATTTAATTAATTAAGTTGTCTTTTACTCTAGTTTACTTAAGCTATCTCTTAGGTGCATTATAATTAATATTTATATTAATTATTAATGTGCAACCTAGAATTTCCTATTTTAGGGTTTCATTCACCTTTATAGGTTAAACTTTGTAGTTTCCTATTCATTAATTCAGATTACAATTTTACTCTCACTTTCTTAGCAACTTTTGAGTTTTTCTCTTTCTTTCTCTTCCTACTTCTCTTCTGTATCAGGTTCTTACATGTAGGTTTCTTGGCAACTGTGGATTTATCCATCAAATCCCACAATAAGAATGTTTGATCTAAACTATGTAAATGCACGGGTAACTGTATTTAATGCATGGATCAAAGATTTAATTGGTGATTGTATTAGAGAAATAAATTAAATGTAATAATGGAAAGATCTATTGGATTTGACCTAACCTAAGATCTACAATCTTGATTAAGAAAAAAAGATGTATCTGACCTAGATGGAGAGGTATATGATAACCTCAATGGATTTATTCATAGATGTGGTAAAGGTAGTTGTGAATGCAGATTATGCAAGAGTATTGCATGGTTAATTGACTGATTGGAAAGATCTAAGAAAAGAAGGCTGAGTAGAGAAGTAGAGAGAGATTGCTTGATGAATTCCCAAGAAGACCTAGAGTTTAAGATGAGAATGGAGGCCACTCAGTAAATTAGCATAAGAGATGAATTGGATCTGGATTGCAAAGTAAGTTGTATGAATCAGATCAAACCTGTTGATTACTTTCTAACCATTGTATCAGTTAAAATCCTTTAACCAGGTTGACCTAACAGTCATTGTATAAATATTTTGAGCAAGGTGACATTCAGATTGGAATGTTCTAAGTTCTCTAACAAGACCACTCTTGACAGGGTGTTTAAATCCTTTAACCAGGTCACATTTAGCAATGTGTTTTGTAACCTTTAACAGGGTTGGCTCTTAATAGGGCATCACTTCAGAAGAGTAAAAACTCTATAGCATGTTATTGGTGTTTTTTCCCAAATTGGGATTCCATGTTAAATACTGGTGTCAACTTGTGTGAATTTTTATATTGTGTTTTACTATTAAGTTTATGCAAGCTTATTTCATTTGAATAGTAAACTACATACTTATATTGTTGACTTATGCTATCACTATCGAGCAGATCTGAGTTGTTTAATTTGGTATAAAGTTTTAATGGGCACATCTAGACCTATGGATAACTGATTCACCCCCCCTCTCAGTTATTCTAAATTCATTCTAACATTTAGTTCCTATCACATTTTTTGAGGTCTTGGAACCAATTCCCAAGTATTGTCTTTCTTTATCTGTTCTAGCTCTTCCTGCATAGCTTTAGTCTAAGATTCATCTTTACATGCTTCATCAGTAGTTTCCAGTTCAACTTGAGAAATCAAATAGATTTCATCTCTTACTTGTGATCATGTCATCATTTCTTTACTTCCATTACTAATGATTTGATATTTAGGATGGTTCTTCTTCACATACCTCGGAGTCGTAGGACTCTGAGTAATCTCAATTGTTTCATCTACAATCTCATCATCAACCATCAAATGTTCTATAGGTTAAGCAGTGGCCTCTTTTATCTATGTAATCTGTCCACAATCATAAATTCTTTCCTAAAACTAAAAATTTAATCTCTATCCTGACATTAGCACTTTCAATAAGCTTCCTCAATCTCAGATTGAAACATTTATAGGCTTTTCTTTTAGTAGAATAACCAAGAAAAATACCTTCATCACTTCTTGCATCAAACTTCCCTATCTCATCATCTCTTTTTAAATAGAATTTACTTCCAAATATTTTGAAATATTTTATAGTAGGAGTATGATCAAACCATAATTCATAAGGAGTCTTACTTTTAACTTCTCTAATCTAAATTTTGTTCAAGGTGTACACATTAGTACCAACAACTTCTCTCTAATGAATATGTGATACATTTCCTTCCAACAAGATAGTTCTGGCAGCATCTAATAGTATTTTGTTTCTTCATTGTGCTATCCCATTCTGTTGTGGTGTCCTAGGAGCATATGTCGGTCTTAATATTTCATGTTCTTCACAGTAGGTATTAAATAAATCTGATGTAAACTCACCACCTCTATCTAATCTCAAATATTTTATCTTTAAACTAAATTCATTCTCAAATTTGGCTTTGAATAAATTTAATTTTCAAATGGATTGGATTTCTCTCTAAAATATGTAACCCACATCATTCTAGAAAATTCATCAACAAAGAGTATAAAGTACCTTTATCCATAATAAGATCTTGTTCTTGTAGGACCACATAGATCTATATGTAACAGATCCAAATTCACTTTTCCTAAATAAGATTTTCTTTTAAAAATACTGTTGGAATTATTGGGATGATGTACTGAGAGGGGAGGGGTGAATCAGTACCTCTAAGACTTTTCATGTGATTAGCCCATTAACCTTTGTGTCATTAGATTTGTATATACCTATCTATCTATTCATCTTTGATTATGTATGTGTAATCATAATATAAGTTCTTTATATGTATAAACATTCAAGAAACATTCATGAAAAAAAATAACACATAACACATGATATGATATCGCAGAAAACTCCTGTTAGGAAGTAAAAACTGCGGTGGGGATGTCTACCCACAAAACTTCACTATCTATAGATAAGAAGGGAGTTGGTAAAGGCTTACAAATGATCACTTCTGATGATCTACCCTGTTAAGAGTATTAGAGTGGAGACCTATTAGGATCTACTTTGTTTGAAGCTTTAGCAACACCATTAGGTGTGCACTCTGTTAAGAGATTTATCAAAGAACTGTTAAGTCCACCTTCTACAAAAGGATTTATGTTGTGATGCACTTGTGAGAATGAAAATACAATATAAATGTTGATCTAATAGTGAATGCAATCTCTAATTGCTGATAACAGATCCTGTATAGCTTTACAATGTATGTATGTAATCACCTTGAGTGATTGAGTAATACCTTGTCTCTCCTCATCGGTAGCCTTCCTGTGTTCTGGATAACTATTGTGATCTGTTTCTAAAATTTTCATGAATTCTATTCTTCTACTTAGATTCTCTCCATAACTACTATCATTCTTCAAATGATTACAAGTCCTTTTTATTACAAATGATGGAACATCTATTTATACCAGTTTCTAGCTCTATTCTTTATTCATGCTTTTCAAATTAACTCTAGATCCAAGGTTTACAACTTGACCTTGATCTTTAGTTAGATATGTTTTATATCCATTAGGATGCTTTAAAACATTTACAATATGCTTTCTTGACCCTCAAGTTAAGATTTAAAACAAATAAAAACTCTATAAATAGAATGACATTGCTTTCTCTGATGTGTAAAATCATATCCACTTTTTGCAGGTTCTTTAACTGACTGTCAGTTCTGATGGTCGGGCTGCTCTGTCAGTCTATCAGTTTTCTTCTCCATCGGTGTTCCTTACTTGAACTGTTCATTGGGTATGCCTTTTCTTCTCTGTCGGTGGTGTTCTCAAAACTGTATCATCATTTATGATTGTCGTCGGTAATTTCTATACTTAGCATTTTCATGTTAAACATTTTGTCTTGTTGGGTATGCTTTTTGTCTGCTAGTTATGCTTACTATCCGCCGGTTATGCTTATACCAATGACCTTCATCATGTTTTTCCCTTTAAGTATAGTAATTGAAAAAATTAATGTCATCAATCTCCCCCTTTGACATTAGTATCAAAAACTAATATGTGCAACATACTTGATACATTAGTATGTACACCTATGTATACTTCTTCCTTAGTCATGAAATGACTCCCCCTATGCATATGCCGATAAGTGTAAGCTTATGTACATATCTATCTTGTTGTACATATATTATACATATCCTTAATGTATTTTGTACATATGTATACATTCCTCCTTTTTCTTACTAAAGTATATTGTACATATGTATAGATTCCTCCTTTTTTTATAATGAGGGAAAAGGTACTTACATCTTTTCAAAAATGTGAGAGTGTGAAGATTTGATTTCCTCCATCATTTTATCCCATTTCTCCTTCAAATTCTCAAGAGCCAAATTCTCAAGTGATATCCTCACATGCATGTCATATATGTTGTCTACAACAGACATCTCTGGGGTTGTGATTAGATTTCTTGCATCTGTAATATGTTGTTGTAGAGTGGTGAGGTTTGACAAAATTTGAGCTTGAAGCTCTATAACCTCATTTCTAAATTGAGTCTCTACATCCCATATTTCTTGTCTTAATATTTTTACCTCTGTTATCTTTTCATGATGTAGCTTTATAGTGTTTGCATCAGAGGTTAGACTTAGTGCACTAGCTATTAGATCTGAATCTAATTGTGACAACTTTTCACTATTTTCTTTAGTGAAATTTTCTAATGTGCATAATTTCTGAACTAAGGTAACAACTTCAGAAATCATAGGTTCTAATTCACTTGCTAGTTCAGATAGCTTTACCTTTTTCTCTACCACTTCTTGGCTGATCTTCTCAATTAGTTTGTGTTGATACTTCATTTCTTCATGTTCTTCCGTTGCCTTCTCTGCATCTACATTCTGATTTGTGATGGCGTCGGTAAGAACTTCTATTTGTTCCATGACTGATGTGGTATCTTCAATTTTGACATCTGGAACAATTTGTTGTAGAATATCCCTTGCCTGTTCAAGTTCTTTGGCTTCCCTATGTGCCTTTCTCATTTTCTCCTAATTTCCTTTCTTTGACACATTACTCCAAACTTTTGAAGTGTTTCAGTATCTAAAGTAGATACATCCCACTTGGTTATTTATATTACCTCATCAAGTGTGATAGCCAAGATATCTTTAGTCAATGCCTTTTTCTTTTTCTTCTTTGGCTGGGAGGCAGATTGGTGTACTACCATTTGTAAACCTTGAGATTGCATTGATTTGGTGGGTGAGGGTCGAGAAGATGAAGCATCTTGATGTTTCTATTTTGAGTCCACTGGCTAGTTTGGTGAAGATGTCTTTTCATTTGTGTTGGGTGTATCAACATATTTTTCTTCCTTTTCTTCCTTGCTTTCATCCTCTTTGACTTTTTCACTCTTTTCTTTCTCTTCATCTTGTCTCAATGTTTCATCTATTTTGTTATCTGCTCCTTTATCTTTTTCAGTAGACACTTCTTGCTGAGTGTCGGTTGCATCTTTCATTTTTGTATCAGTATCCTTTTGAATATTTGATGCATCTTTATTTTCATCATTACCCATGTCCTTGGGTATATCATCATCTTTCTTTGATGATTTTTACTGACTTGATTCTATATCAATATCATCGATTAATATGTTCATGTTTGTCGGTGTATTGACTTCTGCATTGTCAGTAGTTGTTTCCTGACCATCGGTATTGCCATGTGCAGTATTGATGTTTTCATCTTTTTGAACTTATTCTACAAGGTCTTTTCCTGTATTGTCATTGACAATGTTATCTAACCATGATTCATCATTGATATCATCAGTTATGTTACCTTTTATTGTCAAATCTTCTTTGGTAACTTCTTCTTCTCCGCTCAACTCAATATGAAGTGGACTTGGTGGATTTTGACTATCCTCACTTTGAGTGTTGTGAATTGTAGTGTCTGGCCATACTTCATCTACAATGTTAGTATGTTTGGGGCCTGCTTGATCGCTCTCTTCTCTATCCAATTCCATAGATGAGTCATCTTGTATATCTTTGATGATGATTTTCTCCTTCTCCGGGCTAGCTTCCTGAGTGGACTTTTTGAGTATCTTACACCACTTCTTAATGCTATTTTGATCAAGATCAATTATCTTACCCTTGAGAAATTCATATGCTCTCATATTTGGTGAGAATTCTTTTTCATACTTCTTCATCATTTTAGTAATTTCTTCCTTATTTGTATCAGGAGGCATAAGAGTTACAAGTATTCTTTCTCTTATTTCCTTTTCCTAATGTAGTGCAAAAGTCCATCTAGCTGACAATCTCTGTGATAGTTCTTTGGGAACATCATATTCTAAGAATTCCAGTGGAACATAATAATGTGTAATGCCCCACCAGGGAACCCAGGAGAACTTAACCTAAACACGACACTAAGTTCACAGAATAATTTTTTTTTTAAATGTTTACAAACAATATTAATAATAATGCGGAAGCAACACAATGAAGTACAGGACATACATGAAATACAACTCATACATGATTAACATTCCTCGAGGTTTCCTTGATGTAGAATTACTTAAACAAACTAACCTATGATTACAATAATAAAGAACTGACAAAAAGGTTACACAATCTGAAACCAATTACATACATCTCATAATAAAGATTACATATACAATTGATACCATAAGGTATACTACCTAATCAACATCCACTGCACAAATTACAGTGTATGTAATAATACATAATAATCAATACAATGCATCCTCCAAGGATGATAACCAATATAAACATATGGTACAAAAACACAACTCATAAAATTGAACCAGTCTCCAAAAGAATCAGAAGATAGAACTGCATCAAAGAACATCCAAGCATGAAGAAGAATCCGTCAGAATCTCAATGGTAATAAGAATCACTACCACCCGACCATGTGGAACCAAAGGTC
>MU224392.1:500879-552251 GCA_018584345.1 Thuja plicata
AAAAGAAAACTTTTTAATAAAACAAAACTTAACTTAAACTTTTCCAACGCATGAGAAAGGAAAGAGACTAAGGGTTGTGTGGGGAGTGGTGACCCACGTGGTCCCCTCCCTACTCTTAGGGAAGCCTGCCCACATAGGCCTTAGGCCTGCGCTTAGTATAGAGCGTGGGGAAAAAAAGGATGTGGTGGCCCCCTCATAACTTGCTTTGTTTAATTATTTTTTTTGTATTTTTTTTTTAAACTTTCTAAAACAAATAGCATAGGTAATTGAATATAATAATTTTTTTTTTTGTTAAATAAAGATTTCCGAAAACGGAAAGTTAAAGGAGACTTTTTATTTTTTTGTCTTTTACCTCATTTTAAAAGTGACTGGTGAATATTTTCCACCACTGTATTTTTTCCAAAGAGGTTAATCTTTTGAAAATAATTAATTTTTCCATAGGAAATTGATTTTTCTTTTAAGGGGATTAATTTTCAAGCATTTATTTTTCCTCTACTATAGTTAGAACTATTGAACAAATAAATTTATTATTTTCTAAGAGTTATAGGGGGTATTTTCCAACGAAATTTTGACAGCACTTCCGTACTATATTAATATATATTTTCTTTTGAAAATCAAGGATCTAGGTTTCTAGAAATACCTATTTCAACAATAAATCCAAACTAGAAACCCTAATACCCATTAATTTTCTAGTGCTATAAAATGAAACCCTTTGTGCCCACAAACACAGATCTGACATGCAAGCTAGAATAAACACGAAATTGATCTAAAGCATATTTTACCAATTGAAACTCTCAAACACAAAATAAACAAGCAAGGAATGATCAACAAATGATTCTTAGTTCTCTGGATGCATAGAAGACAGGGATCTGAAATACCAGAATTTGACATGAACAAGACCCTACCTCAATATCTGCTGAAGAACACACAATACAAAATCCAAGCAAGGAGAATCCCCAAATTATGCTCCAAAACCAAGCACAAACCAAAACTTCCAAAAATGCTCCCAAAAACCTGTTATCCCAAAATGAGAGAAGAATCCCCCTAATGAAGATTCATTTCCCCTAATCAAGCAAACCCTAATGACAACACATTCAGTTAACTCCTAAAAGGACTCCTCTCCAAAATTGAAAGAAAATAACAATTAATAATTAAAATATCTAATTACTTGCACAACTCAACTTTGACTCCTAAATTCAAGTTGAGAGCTCTGAGTTTGAAAATAATTTTTCAACCAAATCTTGCACATATAATTAATAAAATATTAATTTAAATAACTTAAATATTTACATCACAATACTCTATGCAACTAAATATTTAATTATTTAACTAGGCATAAAAGCATAATTACTCTAATTTCCAATTAAATATTTCATTAAATATTAATATTCAATAATTGCACTTTAAATAAACTTTCAATTAAACATAGGTATTTAATTTAATTTTCAATTAATTAAATACCCTATATTTAATAATTAATTGCAATAATATTCAATTAAATAAATAACATGATATAACACCCACATAATCACATCAAGCACCTGAAACCGAAAACAAGCAAAATCAAACATGATCAAGGAAAGTGATACACGAATTCCTATCAACTATACGAATTCGGTCAGGGTAGTCAAAATAGATACTTGCCCACTAACTAGGACAATTTGGTTTAGGTTAGGATTTGGACCTGAAAACTATCTCCCCTCTCTTACCATTGAGATTAATGCGATAGGGCACGCTCACTCCTGCCAATTCAGGGAAGACGTAGCCTAGTACCTGCAAACTTGTTATCACCAAGATGAACATACATGCAGATATCATATGAAAAACAATGGTTGAGACTAGGTTATCGTGTGGATCTCGCCAAAGCAAGTAACTACGACTCTGTCCCATACCATACCAAGCACATCGAACAGTAATGAAAATATACAATGATCCATGTGCACATAAATCTAAGGTCAGTATTGTCAGAAAACCATAACCGAAATAAAATCCTAACATTTACATAAGCATCATTAAATAACCTTAAATCACATATACACAAAAGATACAACATGATAAAAATGGATTAATAACATACTGAAAAGTAACACATGAATATCCTTAAAATCACCTAAAAAAGCTAACACATACATACTATGGTCTAAAAGAGATCAGAAACTGACACAGGCAGACAGACAAAGGGGTTCGTATTACATAATGTTTGCACATTTTTGCAATTATTGCATCTTCAATCTTATTTTGGTCCTTTGAACTGAATTTTAACCATTTCCTAATGTTAGGATCAGAAATAGACTGTGATTCTGAAATATTTTTGCATATTTTATCAATTGTTGTAGGCACCAAAGGTTCTTTTTACTTTTCTACTTCTACATCACAATCATCCATAGCTGTGTCTTCTAGATCTTCTTGAGTTCTAGTCTTCTTCCTCCTTTTGGTCTGTCTTTCTTTTGGAGGAGCTAGTTTTCTCTTATATATCCTCACTCTTCCTTTCTGTAATGGTGAGGGAGTTGACTCTTTTGCAGTCTGGCTTCTTATTCTTGAAGTGGTTGTTGTTTTAGTTCTTTTGGGTGTAGGAGGAGGTGGAGAATCTAACTTTGTTCCCTCTGAGTCATTCTTTTCTTCTTCTTCACTGATAGGTGACTGTCCTTCAGTCTGTTCCTCCTTACCCTCTATTTCCTCTTCACTTTCTTCTATAACTGCAAGTTTCTTGGTTAATTTTTTGACCATCTTGTCCTTCTTGTTTATAATCTTCTTGACAACAAGATCTATCTTGATATTTTGTTTGGCTTCCTCATAGGTGCCAAATATTTTTTTTTTGTTGTTAATTGGTTCATTTAATAGTGGCTTGATGCACTCATTGGCTTGTCCTGATTTGATCTCATACTCTTAATGTGAAAGCCAGGACTTCCTAGGTACTACTACTTGGATATATGTGAAATCAGTATCTACCATAAAACATATATCCTCTTTGTGTTCTTCTATCAAACTTTAAGGTATCCTTGTTCTAGCTTGCAAAATTTCCTTAATGCTTTTGAAATACACATTCATTATATCATCAAAGTCTGTTCCTAGTGACTCTCTATGCTCAGATATCTGTATGGTTACAGGTCTGCTTGTATCCCATACTACTTTGCCTATGGAAGGAAATTATTCTTCAAAGTAAAATAATATGCACATAATGAGGGAACCAAACTTACAAGTGTTTGTTCTTGAAGATCTTATGGTGTTCATGTTCTTCTCAAGTTGATTCAACAGGATCTCTGCAAGATCCATCTTCTTTCCTTGTTTAATGATTTTGAATGCTGTGCTCATAACAGTGCTTGATATGCCATTCATTCTACTTGCCTGGAAGATTTTGTACCCTACCACACATGCACCAAACATGATTTCTGTGTCGGTGATAGTGTTGACCTTGAGAGCTCTTTTGTCTGATTTTGCACTAGTTAGCTTTTCTACTTCCTTCAGAGATGGGTGCTTGTTAGCTTGCGGTTTGTCGGTGGTAGGATATCCAATTACTGCATAAATAACATCCTTTGTTTGTTTTGGCTTATTAAGGCATAGAGTCTGGTTATGCATTCTGCTGAGAACTATCTTTATCCATTCTATTTTGAAAACTCAAGGAAAGTGTAGTGCATTCGTGAGTCCTTTCACTTCCAAATGCTTGTGCTCTTCTTTGAGGTTTCTAGCTTCATCACATAGTGCCCTGTAGGCATTATCTAGGTCTAGATCTCCCAATTATGAGATCTTATAGTGTATATAGGACCTTACGTCTTCTACCAGTAAAACCCTAGGTGGGATTCTGGAGAATGCTCCAGAATCATCAGGTTGTGATGCGATTTCTAGGTGCAGCTTGTATTTTGTTTCAACACAAGTTCCTCTACTGACAAGCTTGATCATTTTCTTCTTATCTTCCTTAATATTTTCAAATCTTGAAGTCCATGCCATCATTTTGCAGAAATTTAGGGTTTTTTCATAAATCAAACAGTGCGGTCGATAAATGTAGGTACTTACTGAATCTCTATGATTTTCTATGAATCCTCTGAGTTGTGTTTAGAATCTTGCTGGAGTTTCTCTTTAATTTTTCTCTTCAATCGCTCTGCTGGGCTCTCTTGATTGCTCAAAAATCACAGGTGCAAAATTAGTTCAGTCGTCAGTCTTTTATAACCTTTGTGCCCTAAGTTGTCATTAATGCTCACCAACTTGTTGGTATTCAAAGATTGAGTTCATCGGTTGAGGCATAAATAACATCTTTGGTGTAGGCGTAAAGTGTCGGGGTTGCTAGCACCTTTGATGTCTTCACCGATGGTTGTCAATAAAGTGGCAAAGACAGCTTTCATCAGTTCAAGGATCACCGATGTCTGTCAATTTACACTTAGCCACTTGGCTTTTGTGTAAAGACCGATACATTCCGGTAAGTAGTGTTAACTTTTCTGTGTGTGTTCACCGATGCATGTTTTGTACCCAATAACTGATGGTTGTTTTTCAATAATATTTAAAAGTGACAATATAGTGCATCTTTGATAATGCTGATTTGTCTATATGATCAATATGTAGATGGAACTGATGCATAATATAACTTTTCATAATGTAGTTCCATACTTGTGCAATTTAGCTAGAAATTGTGATGCCACTAGATCCATTAGATGGGGCATCATCATTTGCATTACTTGTTCTAGCACCTTCAGTGTTTTTGGATTTTACCCACATCTTGTTCCTCATCTTCTTGATGTCATCAATGGTATTTCCATTGTGATAAGTACTTGTTTCTGTTAGTCGGTCTTTGCAATCTTTTATCACATGTCCAACCTTATGACAATGTAAACATGCCATTCCAGGATTGAACCATCCTCTTGGTTTTCTAGTCCATTTTCTCTTACAGTTAGCAGATATATGACCATACCTTCCACATGCTATGCAATTTACCCATGTGTTATAGTCCCAAACATATGGGTTACCTTTTCTTGTTGGTTTATAGCCATTATCAGGTTCTTTTGGTGTCCATGCCTTCTTATTCTTTTTCCACCATTCTTGATATGTATGTCCATTCATTTTGCAAGTAGGATAGTACTTGTACATATAGGTTTCCTTCTTTGGATTTGTTACCTTAGATCTACATTCATATGCCTTGTGTCCTTGCTTGTGATATTTATAACAATTACCAATGAAAGTAGATTATGATTGAGGAATACCTTTCATTTTGTTTTTGCGAATGTTTGAGGTGTGGCCTAGTTTTCCATAGTGATTGTATGACAACTTCTTGGTTCTTGGAGTTGCATATACATTATTTTAATTTGATTGGTTAGATGACTCTCCATTGTTGGTGTAACCTATTCATGTATAGTTGTTGACTCTTCTTTGACCATAAAGGAAATCATCCATTCTTTTGTTGCCATCTTCAGCTTTCTTGATCAATTCAATGTGTTGATTCTGAATTCTGACTTCATGCTTTAGTTTCTCATTTTCTTCCCTTAGCTCACTGATGATTTATATTCTTTCAATGAGTTTAGTATTTAATCTGTTTGCTTCTTGACTCATAAGAATAATATGGTTGGTAATCTCATGGTGATGCTCAGTAAGTCTTTGAATCTCTGATTCTTTTTCTTGTAGCTTTTCTATTATTTTCCTCCTATCATCAATAGCCAATGTTCTCTCTGATTCATATTTTCTTGAATCATTCATGCAATTAATCATTTTTACCATCTGAGTTTCTTGACATTTGTAGCATTTTGATTTCCTCTGTCAGATGTAGATTGACTTCTTGTAGACTTATGATCTCTTCTACTGATGTGTCTGAAGCTTTTCTCGTTGATGATTCAACTTTGTTGAAGTAATATGGGATCTCCTCTTCTTCATAATATTTTTCATTAAGCCTAGTCGCCATGATCTTTCTTTCATAAAGCAACTTTCTCATGCTTACTCTCACCTCTTTATACTGCTCATAGTAAATCTGAATTTGCAATTGCTCATTCTCAATAGTCTTGTCTAGTCTATACTTTTCCATCATGTGGATCTTTTCTCTTAAGTCTTTAAGATTTTCAAGAAAGAGACTTAGCTCTGATACCAATTGTTGGAATTATTGGAATGATATACTTAGAGGGGAGGGGTGAATCAGTACCTCTAAATTTTTTTATGTGATTGGCCCATTAACCTTTGTGTCATCAGATTTGTACATACCTATCTATCTATTCATCTATGATTATGTATGTGTAATCATAATATAAGTTCTTTATATGTATAAACATTCAAGAAACATTCATGAAAACAAATAGCACATAACACATGATATGATATCACATAAAACTTTTGTTAGGAAGTAAAAATTGCAGTGGGGATGTCTACCCACAAAACTTCACTATCTACATATAAGAAGGGAACTGGTAAAGGCTTACAAATGATCACTTCTGATAATCTACCCTGTTAAGAGTATTAGAGTGGAGACCTGTTAGGATCTACTTCATTTTAAGCTTTAGCAACACCATTAGGTGTGCACTCTATTAAGAGATTTATCAAAGAACTATTAAGTCCACCTTCTACAAAAGGATTTTTGTTGTGATGCACTTGTTAGAATACAACTACAATATGAATGTTGATCTGATAGTGAATGCAATTTCTAATTGTTGATAACAGATCATGTATGGCTTTACAATGTATGCATGTAATCACCTTGAGTGATTGAGTAATACCTTGCCTCTACTCGTCGGTAGCCTTCCTATGTTCTTGATAACTGATGTGATCTATTTCTGAACTTTGCATGAATTATCTTCTTCTACTTAGATGCTCTCCATAGCTACTATCATTCTTCAAATGATTACCAAGTCCTTTTTATTACAAATGATGGAACATCTATTTATACTATTTTCTAGCTCTATTCTTGATTCACGCTTTTCAAATTAAATCTAGATCCAAGGTTTACAACTTGACCTTGATCTTTAGTTAGATATGTTTTAGATCCATTAGGATGCTTTAAAACATTTACAATATGCTTTCTTAACCCTCAAGTTAAGATTTAAAACAAATAACAAAATTTATAAATAGAATTACATTGCTTTATCTGACGTGTAAAATCAGATCCACTTTTTGTGGGTTCTTTAACTGACTGTCAGTTCTGATGGTCGGGCTGCTCTATCAATCTATCGGTTTTCTTCTCCATCAGTGTTCCTTACTTGAACTATTTGTCAGGTATGCCTTTTCTGCTCCATCGGTGATGTTCTCAAAACTGTATCGTCGATTATTCTTGTCGTCGGTAATTTCTATAATTAGCATTTTCACGTTAGACATTTTTTTCCTATCAGGTATGCTTGTTGTCTGCTGGTTATGCTTACTATCTGCCAGTTATGCTTATACCGATGACCTTCATCATTTTTTTCCCTTTAAGTATACTAATGGAAAAACTTAATGTCATCAAATACTTCTAGTCTTCTTCCCCATAACACACTTTCTACACATAGTGTTAGGTTGTTTTACAATCTTAGGTAGATCTCTCATAGCATTATTCATACTTTCTTCACAATATTATCAAAGTTAACATGAAAAATATTCTATTCCATAGCCAAATGTCATCAACATTTGCAATAAAACAAGAATCTTTAGATTTATTCAATTCAAATACATTACCTCTAGATTTAGTACTAGATGCGATCAAGTCTCCTGATTTACTTCTGATAAAGAATTTCCCATCAATGAATTTCAATTCATATCCTCTGTCCACTAGTTGTCCACCACTCAATAGATTATGCTTAAGTCCATCAACAAGCAATACATTATCAGTATCAGTCTTTCCATCCTGAGAAATAGCTCCAACTCCAATGATAAGCTTAGGAGTATTGTCACCAAATATAACAACACCACCATCATACCTTTTCAGAATAATAAAATTATTTTTATCTCTAGTCATATGATGTGAACAACCACTATCTATAACCCATTCAGATTTATTTTCAACACAAGATACTAAGGATTTTTATTCATGTATAGGTTCATCATCTTTAATAGAAATAAATCCAATTTCATCATAGTCACCATCATCATTAGAAACACCTTCACTAGCATAGTAACATTCCTCGTCTTTTGGATACTTTGATTTTTAAAACTTAGGTTTATGTTTTGGAACCCTTGTAGGACATCTAGATGCAAAATGACCAATCTTGTTACATGAAAAACATTTCAATGGTAATTTGACTTCAAATTTTCCCTTACCTCTCTTTTCTCTTCTAGCAATAAGGGCTACCACTTCATCTAGCTTTCTTTCTTCCTCATGTATTTGTTCCCATTCATCTTCATATTCACCAAGTTCTTCCCTTATGTCAATGTTACTGGTGCTTGCAATTCCAAATAATGTATTTTGTTTCTATGCACTGTCACCTTGAATGCTGACTCAACATTAGGTAAAGAATCTCCCAATTCCACTGCCTCAAAAGTAGTTATCTTTCCTATCAATATCTCTTTATTAAAGTTTGGGGGTAAAAGCACAATAATCTGTCACCTTTTAGGACAACTTATCAGCATAGCTTAATTTAAGTATTTCTAACTAAAAGTTAATTTTGGCCAAACATATGGTCTAGCTAGATTCATTATAGTTAAGTTAGATAAGGTTTTTAACTTTTCCAATTGGAAATGTCTATTAAATGCATATTTTATACCACTTTGAGGCTAATTAACATAGAAATAAAATTATTTCAGAAAAGTGACGTTTCAATAACTCTAAGACTTTTTAATGATATTTTTTAAAAAATACAAAAATACCCTTTTGTAGAGATCAGAGTCAAGAATATCTCTTATAGATTTTATAGTGTTTTAATTATACATAGTCTATTATAATTAAAAAATATTGCAAGTAGGTATTTTAATAGTCAAGGAGATGTTGATTAGGAGAAAGAAAAAAAATAGTAAAACATATTAAATAAATTTGAAAAACATATGGTGCACTAGAAGAGAGATTCCTCTTCAAGAATATATATTTCTTTTTTTGATTGGGATATATTTGTTATGAAAAATATGGCGGGAGATGAAAACTGTCAATTTCAGGTGAGTTGGAATTTGAATTGTTATAAAAGAGAAAATATAGGTCACAAACCAATTTTTATTTCTTCATGCACTAGCTATATATGTCATCTATAATATATTTTGAAATTAGGGGAAAAAATGTTTATTTACATATAATGTTTTGGCGGGAGCTAGACCCCTAATTTTCAGCATGTTTCTGCAACTGAAAAATCATCTTTAAACAATAAAAAAAAAATCAAAACTTATTCAAAAAAGATATTTAAAATATTAATCATAAACTTCATCCATTTTAAAACATTTTAGTAGTTTACATCATCTTCAAATTCTAAACATAAATGTCACTTTTAAACTATTGAAGCTGAACAACTTTGATTTTGTCGTCCTTTTCCTTTGTAAAAGGGTGATAGATTATTGTGCTTTTACCCTTGGTGTCAAAGGTGTAATTTCTTCTATACCTTATACTTTAGTTTTGTATGCAGGTTTTAGAGATCTGATAATCTTTGCAATTACTTCTTCCCCACTGTAAGTACCTCCAGATTTTCTAATACCAGTAACCACTTCAATAATCCTTTGTGCATATGGTCTAATTCTCTCATCATCCTTAATTTTCAGTGATTCCATCTTTTTCTTCCAGTTTTGTATCTTTGCTTGTTTTGTAAACACATCTCCTTCATATAGTGCTTCTAATATTGTCTGAATTTCATGTCCAGAATATAGGTCTTTTACTTATGTGAATTCACCTTCATAAAGTGAGTTGATCAATGATTTCCTTGCAACCATATTACATGAGAATAGATTATTTTCATCTTCAGTAGCTTTATCCAATTTATCCTCAGTATTTATTTTTTCCTTTCCTTTAGTCATCATCTAGTAGTTGATTCCCAAACATAGAAAACGTGTTCTTATATTGTTCTCCCAACTGTCAAAGTTTTCAGGATCAAATTTCAGACTATCCTTCCTATAGTAAGCCATCTTTAGGATCACCTCAAGCTATTAAGATTTCTCTCTAAGGACCAGTAGCTCTGATACCAATTATTAGGAATAACAGTCCACAAACACATCTAAGACAGGGGGTGAATCAGTTGTGAGATAGATTATTAGACATTAAATTTTATAAACCAAAACTTTAACTCAAATGATAACATAGTAAATGAAAATAGAATAACATAATCCTTTGTTGTCGAGGAAACCCTATTAAAGGTAAAACCCCAGTGGGAATTAGCACCCACAAATAATGAATTGAGAGTATAGTATCCATTTTAAAATATTTATCCCTATTAAGAGCTTATTACAACATTACAGTACATAGTCCCTGTTAGGAGTCAAGAGAAATAGTGGGCTCACTGCCCAGGCACACTACCCAAAGAAGGTTAAAACCACCATCAAGGATTTACAATCCGAACAAGTGTATATAAGAAATATACAATCTAGTGAACTATCTAATAGAAACTCTCTTTGCTTGGTCAGTTCCAATGAAGTATTACAATCACAAACTCTACTCTACATCCAATAGCTAATCAATCTTTTGCACATCTCTATCTTATCAATCATCCATATCTCACCTTCCATCACTTACATATTTTCAAAGATAAAAGATCTCTCATATATACCCTATTACAATAATTGATTGGGTCAGCCAGTTAGGCTTTCCCAATATACAAACAATTAATTAGGTCAGCCAATTAGGCTTTCCCAATATAAAAATAATTATTTAACCCCTTGCTAAGATACACACAATACCTATAACAAGTAAACATAAATTACAATCCATCAGATATAGTCCAAGATCTGAAATCTGCGCTCTCAATCCACAATACATGCTACATGTTTGAAGTCGGCCTCCAAATAGGTCTTCTCTAGAATACATGCCACAACTAACATCACCAACAATCATACAACTATCGATCAAATTTTTTTTTTAATCAATGTGTCATCTGTCATCCCCTAAGCATGCACACATTGAATCATCGTAACATGTTATATATATGCAAAACATAGAGACTCGCTCTATCAAGCATTACTGTCACAATCTAGAAACTAGTCTCCACTAAATCATCTGTAACATCACCAATATGCAACATCAAGTCAATAAACCTTAGGAATATGGTCATCACATATCCTTCTTCATATCCTTATCTTTGATTGTTCTAAAACATCCATATAGTGTTCGTACACTTCTTTTAGTTATCATACATTAGTAATAACCAGTCTGTTCATTCCACATAAACATTCGTTGACATCAGTGAAAAAACATGAATGCCAACAACATCAGTAGTACCCAATTCTACTATCATCCAAAAAAATTCATCTACCCTATATCAGATAGCCAATGTGTGTTGCATTTGGTTATAGTGCCTATAAAAGGAGGAAAATGGAGAGTTGGCATTGAGTATAAAGAGATAAACTCTACAAGTAAAAATGATCGCTTTCCCCTTTCTTTTATAGATCAATTATTTGATTCACTTATAGGAAAGTAGTATTTATCCTTCCTATATGGATACATTGGTTATATTCAGATAAAAATTGCACCTGAAGATTAGGACAAGACAACCTTCACCTATTCTTGGTGGACTCGTGCCTATTATGTGCTTCTCTTTGGCCTATGCAATGCACCTACAACTTTTAGAGCATAGTCATTAGTATATTTTCAAATATTTCACATGAGTGTATGGAGATCTACATGGATTATTTCACTACCTATGGAACTAATTTTGCAAAAGCATTATCTAACCTAGGAATTTTTTCATAAAGATGTAAGGACCATAATATATCCTTGAACAATGATAAATTATTTATGATGATGCATGAAGGAGTGGTTCTTGGTCATTATATCTCTTAGAAAGGAATTCAAGTGGACCCAACAAAAATTGAGGTAATTAAAGATATTTCTATACTTGTTAAACAAGAAGATGTTAGAAGTTTCTTGGGACATGAAAGATACTATAGGAATTTCATAAAAGATTTTTATAAGATGGTAGTGCCACGCTATACCCTCCTAACTTAAGATGTTGAGCCCCAATGGACAACAAATTGTGATAAATCATTCTCTGATTTAAAAATAGTTAACTCAAGATCATGTTCTCAAAGGCCCTAATTTGAAACTCCCTTTTAATATTCAAAATAGATGCTTCTGATTATTCCATATCGGTTGTCTTAGAAAAAAAATAGGAAGCCACAGAGAATGCAATCTACTTTGTTAGAAAAAATATGCAATAAGTTGAGTTCAACTATATTGTTACAAAGAAGGAGATGTTAGTAGTCATCTATGCTCTCAAAAATTTCAAGAACTATTTAATAGGATACCAAACCTTTGTCCATATAGGCCATGAAATAATAAAATACCTCATGAATAAGTCATTGATTATAGGAAGATTAGCAAGGTGGTTTCTATTAATGCTAGAATTCGATATCACCATTATGGACAAGCCAAGCAAGGAAAATGTAGAGGTATATTTTCTCTCTAGATTGACCACATCAGAGGAAACTCAATTCATTGATGAATCATTTATGGATGAACAATTTTTATCCATTAGTGTACACACACCTTGATATGTAGATATAGCTAATTATTTGGTCCAAAGGAAAGTTCCTCCCCATTTCTCTCCAAAAGAGAGAAGGCTGTTTATTGAAATACAATTTCAATTGTCATGGATTGTAGATTTTTTATTCTATACTAGAGTAGATCATTGTTAGGAATAACAGTCTGCCAACACAACTAAGAGGGGGGGTGAATTAGTTGTAAAATAGATTATTAAACATTAAACTTTATAAACAAAAACTTTAACTCAAATGATAACACAGTAAATGCCAACACAATAACGTAATACTTTTGTTGTCGATGAAACCCTGTTAAAGGTAAAATGTGTGTGGGAATTAGCACCCACAAATAATGTACTGAGAGTATAGTATCCTTGTTAAAAGAATTGTTCCTGTTAGGATATTATTACAACATTACAGTACACAATCCATGTTAAAGGACAGACCCTGTTAGGAGTCAAGAGTAATAGTTGGATCACTCCCCAGGCACAATGTTGAAAGAAGGTTAAATCCACCCTCAAGGATTTACAATATGAACAAGTTTATATAAGAAATATACAATCTAGTGAACTACCTAATAGCAACTATATTTGCTTGGTCAGTTCCAATGAAGTATTATAATCAAAAACTTTGCTCTACATCCAGCAACCAATCAAGCTTTCGCACATCTTTGTCTTATCAATTACCTTCTCATCATCCCTCACTCACATATTTTCAAAGAGAAAAGATCTCTCATATATACCCTATTACAATAATTGATTAGGTCAGCCAATTAAGCTTTTTGAATATACAAATAATTGATTAGGTCAGCAAATTAGGCCTTCCCAATATACAAATAATTTTTTAACCCCTTTTCTAAGATACACATGGTACCTAAAGCAAGTAAACATCAATTAAAATACATCAGATATTATCCAAGATCTACAATCCATACTCTTAATCCATAATATACATTACATATCTCAAGTCGACCCCAAATAGGTCTCCTCCAGAATACATGCTATGGATGACATCACCAAACATCACATGACTTGCGATCAATATCCAACATTCCTTAATATTCCTTCTATCATCCCCTAAGCATGCACAACCTAAATCATCATCACTTGTAATATATATGCAAAACACAGAGACTCGCTCTGTCAAACATCAGTTGCACAGTCCAAAAACTAGTCTTCACTAAATCATCTGTAACAAAATCAATATCTACTATTATGCCAAGCAACCTTAGAAATAATCTCATCATACATCCTTCTTCCTATCCACATGTTTGATCATTCTGAAACATCCATATAGTGTCCATACACTTCTTCCAGTCATCATACAATAGTAATAACCAGTCTATTCTGTTCTCAGAAACATATGTTGACATTAGTGACAAAACATGAATGCCAACAAAATCATTAGTACTTAATTCTACTATCATCCAAAAGTATCCCCCTTTTGCATTTATGGAAACATATGGGAAAATACATCAACCTA
Organism: Thuja plicata; assembly: GCA_018584345.1. Lineage (NCBI taxonomy): Eukaryota > Viridiplantae > Streptophyta > Pinopsida > Cupressales > Cupressaceae > Thuja > Thuja plicata. The sequence goes on from MU224392.1 coordinate 514,902, forward strand.
AAAGTACTCGCTCTCAAAAAAATCTTCTCAATATGCTCAATATAGTTCTCCATAAAATCACTCCCCCAAAGTAGTAGGGATTTTCACATAGAATCTCTCCCCCTTTGAAAACAATGGAAAAGGGTGCCATAAGTCTTCTTTGATCTTGTGTAAGGTGTAGCTTTTTCAAATCTTCATGTCTCCAACAACTAGGTGCAAAATGACCCAAATGGGCTCTATAATGTTCCAACAATTACTCCCCCTGCAGAGTAGATTCATACATCAAGTCCAGAAAATGATATATATCTAAAAGCCACTAGACTGATGCATGCCTACATCAATTAATTATCACAAGGAGGGGCTCTAACCCCAAGCATGCTTCTGAGATACTCAAAAGCATCTTTTGGCACAGGTTTTGTAAATATATCTGCTATCTGTTCCTTTGTGCTAATATACTCTATTCTAATCTCTTTCTCTGGTACCTTGTCCCTTAATAAATGATACTTAATAAAAAAAAATTTATTATTTGAATGCATTATATTATTCTTTGACATATTCATTGTGCTAGTGTTATCAAATGGATAACCACTGACTCTTCAAAAATTATTGCAATGTCCTTCAACATTTGTTTCATCCAAACAAATTGTGTACAATTTATAGTAGCAACAACATACTCAGATTTAGCAGTAGACTGAGCAATACAGTCTTACTTCTTACTTTACCAAGAAACCAACCCTTTTCCAAGAAAAAATACTCCACCACTTGTACTCTTTCTATCATCCACACTACTTGCCCAATCAGTATCAGTGTAAGCCTGCAAAATAAATTCATCAGATTTTTCATACCATAATCCATACTTTATTGTTCCTTTCAAGTATCTAAAAATTCTTTTCACAGTAGCAAGGTGTGTCTCTTTAGGATCTTCTTGATATTTTGCCACAATTCCAACAACATTTGAAATATCTGGTCTGTTGTGAGTTAGATATTTTAGACCTCCAATCATTAGTCTGTAATTTGTCTAAAAAATACTCCGAGTTTCATCATTACTAGTAAGTTTATAACCAGTCACCATAGGTGTTCCAACATGTTTACAACCTTCCATTCCAAACTTCTTCAACATTTCCTTAAGATACTTTTTCTGAGATATAAAAATACCATTCTTACTCTGATTAATTTGCAAACCAAGAAAGAATTTCATTTCACAATTCATTGACATCTCAAATTCATTTTTATTTCTTTAGAGAACTTGTTACTTATTTTATCATTGCCTCCAAAAATGATATCATCAAAAAAAACTTCTAAGATTAGAATTTCATCTTCATTAGTTCTTAAATATAGGTTACTGTCTGCATTACCTTTTATGAAACAAAGATAAATTACATACTTGTATATTCTTTCATACCATGATCTCGGTGCTCTTTTTAGTCCATACAATTCTTTCTTCAACTTACATAACATGTCTTGATCTTCCATAAAATGAAATCCATTAGGTTTCTCTCTGTATACTTCTTCTTCTTCTAAATCTCCATTCAAGAATGTAGATTTCACATCCATTTAATATAATTTAAATTCTTTATGTGCAACATAAGCAATAAATAATCTCACAACTTCCAACCTAGCAACAAGAGAAAATGTTTCTTCAAATTCTATGCCTTCTTGTTGTGAGTAACCTTTACAAACCGGTACCAGTCTAGCCTTATTTATTACCACAGTTCCTTCCTCATCCATTTTGTTTCTAAATACCCATTTAGTTCATATCACATTTTTTTTTTTAGGTTTTGGAACCAATTCCCAAGTATTGTTTTTTATTTATCTGTTCTACTTCTTCCTGCATAGCTTTAGTCCAAGATTCATCTTTACATGCTTCATGAGTAGTTTTCAATTCAACTTGATAAATCAAACAAATTTCATCTCTTACTTGTGATCTTGTCATCATTCCTTTACTTTCATTACCATTGATTTGATTTTTAGAATGGTTCTTCTTAACATACCTCAGAGTCTTAGGAGTCTCAATAAGCTCAATTGACTCATATTCAATATCATCATCAATCATCAGAGGTTCTACAGGATCAGTAGTGACCTCTTTTATCTCTATAATCTAACCACAGTCATATATTCTTTCCTAAATCTGAAACTTTTCATCTATCCTCACATTATCACTTTCAATCAACTTCCTCAATCTCAGATTGAAACATTTAGAGGCTTTTCTTTTAGTAGAATAACCAAGGAAAATACCTTCATCACTTCTTGCATCAAAATTACATATCTCATCATCCCTTTTGATATAGAATTTACTTCCAAATATTCTAAAATATTTTAAAGTAGGAGTATGATCAAACCATAATTTATAAGGATTCTTACTTGTACCTTCTCTAATCTGAATTCTGTTCAAGGTGTACACAACATTACCAACAACTTCTCTCCAATGAACATGTTATACATTTCCCTCCAGCAACATAGTTCTAGCATCATCTTATATTGTTTTGTTTCTTCACTCAGCTATCCCATTCTGTTGTGGTGTCCTAGGAGAAAATATTTGTCTAAATATTCCATGATCTTCGTAGTAGGTATTGAATAAATCTGATGTAAACTCACCACCTCTATCTGATCTCAAACATTTTATCTTTAAACCTGATTCATTCTCAACTTTTTCTCTGAATATCTTGTATTTTTCAAATGCATCAGATTTCTCTCTTAAATATGTAACCCACATCATTCTAGAAAATAAATCAACAAAGAGAATACAGTACCTTTCTCCATAATAAGATCTTGTTCTTGTCGGACCACATAGATCTGTATGTACTAGATCCAACTTCCCATTTGCTGAATAATATTTTGTTTTAAAATTTCTTATAATTGATTTCCCATTAACACACTCTCTCCACATACTATTATATGGTTTTATAATCTTACATAGATCTGTCACAACATTATTCATACTTGCCTTCACAATATTATCAAAGTTAACATGACAAAATCTTCTATGCCATAACCAACTGTCATCAACCTTCGCAATAAAATAATAAGCTCCATGTATTTAATTCAAATACATTACCTCTATATTTACTACTAGATGCGATCAAGTCTCCAGACTTACTTCTGATAGAGAATTTACCATCAATGAATTTCAATTGATAGCCTTTGTCCACTAGTTTTCCAACACTCAACATATTATGCTTGAGTCCATCAACAAGCAGTACATTGTTAGTATTAGTTTTTCCATCCATAGAAATAAATCCAATTCCAATGATAATCTTAGGAGTATTGTCATAAAATATAACAACACCACCATCATATCTTTTCAGTCTAACAAACTTTTTTTTATCTCCAGTCATATGATGTGAACAACCATTGTCTATAACCCATTCATATTTATTTTCAACATGAGATACTAAGGCTTTTTTTTCATGTATAGGTTCATCATCCTTAATAGAAATAAATCCAATCTAATCATAGTCAATATATTAATCATCATAAACACCTTCACTAGCATAGTAACATTCCTTTTCTTTTGGATAATTTGATTTGTAAAACTTAGGTTTATGTTTTGGAACCCTTGTAGGACATAGAGATGCAAAATGACCAATCTTGTCACATGAAAAAAATTTCAAAGGTAATTTGCCTATAAATTTTCCCTTACCTCTCTTTTATCTTCTAGCAATCAGGGCTACCACTTCATCTACCTTTATTTCTTCTTCCTGTATCTATTCCCATTCATCTGCATACTCCCCAAGTTCCTCTCTCAAGTCACTGTTTTTGGTGCTCGCAATTCCAGATAAGGCCTTTTTGTTTCTATGCATAGTCTCCTTAAATGTTGACTCAAATTTAGGTAGAGAATCTCCCAGTTTTGTGGCCTCAAAATTAGTTATCTTTCCAATCAACATCTCTCTAATGAAGTTCGCTATCAAAGGTATAATTTCTTCTGTATTTTGTACTTTAGTTTTGTATGCAGGTGTCAGAGATATGATAATTTTTACAATCACTTCTTCCTCACTGTAAGTACCTCCAGAGATCCTGATGCCAGTAACCACTTTAGTAATAATATATGCATATCCTCTAATGTTCTTATCATCCTTGATTTTCATTGATTCCATCTTTGTCATCCAATTTTGTAGATTTTCTTGTTTTGTAAACTTATCTCCTTCATACAGTGCTTCCAATCTTGTCCAAATTTCATGTGCAGAATCTAGATCTTTTACTTCTATAAATTCACCTTCAAAAAGTGAGTTTATCAATGCTTCCCTTGTGACCATGTTACATGATAACATATTATTTTAATCTTTAGTAGCTTTATCCAATTCTTCCTCAATCTTTATTTGTTCCTTTCCTTTTGAGATCATCCAGTAGTCAATTCCCAAAAATATCAAATGTGTTCTCATCTTATTCTTCCAACTGTCAAAGTTTTTAGGATCAAGTTTTAGAGTCTCTTTCCTCTAGTAATCCATCTTTAGGATCACCTCAAGTTATTAAAGATTTATATCTAAGGACCATCTACTCTAATACCAATTGTTAGGAATAACAATCCACCAACACAACTAAGGGGGGGGGGGTGAACCAGTTATGAGACACATTATTAAACATTAAACTTTATAAATTTTTTTTAACTCAAATTATAACACAGTAAATGCCAACACAATAACATAATCCTTTTTTGTTGAGGAAACCTTTTTAAAGGTAAAACCATGGTGGGAATTAGCACCCACAAATAATGTACTTAGATTTTAGTATCCCTGTTAAAATATTTAGCCCTCTTAGGAGCTTATTACAACATTACAGTACACAGTCCCTATTAATGGACAAACCCTATTAAGAGTCAAGAGTAATAGTGGGATCACTTCCTAGGAACACTTCCCCAAGAAGGTTAAAGCTACCCTAAAGGATTTGCAATCCGAACAGGTGTATATAATGAATATACAATCTAGTGAACTTTCTGATAGCAATTGTCTTTTCTTTTTCAATTCCAATGAAGTATTATAATCACAAGCTTTGCTCTACATCCATCAACCAATCAAGATTTCACACATCTCCATATTCTTAATTACCTTCTCATCATACATCACTCACATCTTTTCAAAGAGAAAAGATCTCTCATATATGCCCTATTAAAATAACTGATTAGGTCAGCCAATTAAGCTTCCCCAGTATGCAAATAATTGATTAGGTCGGCCAATTAGGATTTCCCAATATACAAATAATTATTTAACCCCTTTCTAATATACACATGATACCTAAAAAAATTAAACATCAATAAAAATACATTAGATATAATCCAAGATCTATAATCCATGCTCTTAATTCATAATACACGCTACATGTATGAAGTCGTCCCTAAAAAGGTATCCTCTAGAATACACGCCAAAATTGACGTCACCAAACATCACATGACTTGCTATCAATATCCAATGTTCCTCAATATAACTTATATCATCCCCTAAGCATGCACAACCTGAATCATCATTACCTGTAAGGTATATGCAAAAAATAGAGACTCTCTCTTTCAAGCATCACTGTCATAGTCGAGAAACCTATCCTCACTAAATCATCTTTAACAACATCAATATGTACTATTATACCAAGTGACCTTAGAAATAAGTTAATCACACATCCTTCTTCATATCCACATCTTTGATCATTCTAAAACATCCATACAGTGTATGTACACTTCTATTGCTCATCATATAATAGTAATAAGTAGTCTATTCTATTCTTAGAAAGATATGTTGACATTAGTGACAAAACATGAATGCCAACATTATCAGTAGTACCCAATTCTACTCTCATCCAACAATCATATCATGAGAAGATGTGTTAGATAGGATAAAATGTATGATACATTTCATTCTTTCCATGATGGACCCTATGGGGGACACTTTTCATCCTAGAGAACAACCATGAAAATTCTAAATTTATTGTATTATTGGCCTATACTTCATAAGTATGAAAGAAAGTACACTAGGAAATGTGATAGGTGTTAAATTATGGGCATGAAAACTAAATAAAATGAGATGCCTTTATACCATTGAGTAGTTGTTACACCATTTTATAAGTAGGCACTTGATTTTGTAGGTCCAATTGATCTTCCATCAAATGGAAAATCTAACTTCTTGGTTTCCATTGATTATGTGACCAAGTGGATTGAGGTCAAAGCCATGAAAAATGATATGGATAGTAAAGTTGCAAATTTCCCCTATAAATAAATCTTTACACACTATGTGCTTCCTATAGAGATAGTAGCTGATCAAGGGACTCAATTAACCTCCACTCTTGTCACAATAGTGGTGAATGAGTATAATGTCAAGTATAGAAAATCTACACCTTACTACCCCCAATATAATGGCCACTCAAAGATTTAAAAAAAAAAAAAACAAGGAAACAAAATCTATTTTGACTGAGACAATATAAATTCATATAAGATATTGGGAAATTAGGTTTCCAAAATCTATTTGTACATATAGAGCCACTTGGGAAACTGCTACTAGTTTTACTTTGTTTGAGTTCTTATATTGAAAAATAGCAATGATGTCTATAAAGTTTAAACATAGAACTCTTATAATAAAATTAGAGATTATGATAGATATATTTGAGGCAGAAATGGATAGATTAATGAAGCTAAATGCCTTGAATGAGATGAGTAAATCAGCCATATAATATACTAAGATGTTGCAAAAGCATATAATTAGATGGCATGATAAATACAACAAAAATTCTAATCTAAACCTTTCAATCATTTGCATCAAAAACTGGCTCATAGACATCACCCTATTATTAAGGAGGATCAAAATCATCTACCTATGTCTAGAAATTGTACATTCCAAAATAACCACACCAATGACACATTTTCCTCCCATGAAGAAGTTGTCCCTCAAGAAGCCTCTCTATTTCCCACAAGTCCTTCATCCCATGAAGTTTCACAAGAGAAATATTTTTTATTTCCATCAAATTATATATCAAGTGATGAGACCTCCCAAGGGATGTCCGTAATTAGTTTACAATCTAATCTATTTCCTAATACTTCCCTTATATAATTCAAAAATTCTAGATCTATTTCCACCATATGCTCCATTTCTAGATAAATCTAATCCAGAGACTCCCATCCAAACTCCTTCATTTACATGTCAAAACATTGAAAACTTCCCTAAATCTACCTTTCATATCCAAAATAATATCCTAGATGTCAAGAGGATGATCAAAAGTATGAATAAATGAGTCTTAAAATAAATCATGATCAAGATCCAAACAATGACCAAACCTATCCTATTTTTTATAAATACGTAATTTTCCTTCAGCCTCATGTTGATCCAACTATCCATATCCCCCCTATCCAAGATGGTCCCATTATCCCTATCCCTCTTATCCAATATGACCCTCTTCTATCCCAAGAACAAACTGTTCGCCCAAGTCTTATTGACCATCCTAATCCTAAGAAAGATCATGTCACTCGTTCTATTATTTCCAATGATATTATTCATAGTCAAGAGAAAACCACCCTTAAAATGGACTCCAATGATCCCATTACAAGTCATGTTCAAATTATCCCTTCGCCTTCATGTCCACTACAAAATCCTATCATCCCTCTAGATCCTCCTCATGAGCCTACCATTCCTTCATCTCTATGTCCTAATCATCCATTTTCTCCACAAGAACCTGATGACATTAATTTTTTATTAGTATTCAGACAACACCTTTGGTAAGCTTACATCGAAAGATAGTAAAGAGAAAACTGAAGATCAGATTAGAAGATCACCAAAAATGACTAAGTAGAGAGAGAATCGATAACACAAGGTAGTGTGTAAACCGAAAATCACAATGCAGAAAGATAAATTGGAACCTGATAGAGGAACCCGAAATGCAATTTACAATGCAGATCGACAAAACAGATACAGTGCAACTGTTAGTAAAAATTGAAGAATAGTCAAGCATGACTGACAGACAGAACCGAAAGTCAGTTTCAGCCCGCAAAAAGTGGATCTGACTTCCACGTCAGATAAATAAAGTGTATTCTATTTATAGAATTATTTAATTGTTTTAAATCCATTTCTTTAGGGACAAGAAACATTAATGTAAGTGTTTTTAACCAGTCTAACTAAATTAAAATACATAGACTAGGAGATTTAGGTGTAAGTTGTAAACCCAATCTTAGAGTTAACATTGTTTTTATCACAACTTGATGAAGTCAATCCATCTATAAATAGATGATGTAATCATTCATTAGAATGTGTCTGTAAGAAAAAGGAAAACAAAATGAACACATGTATGGATTGAATTGAGAGTTTCAAGAACCAGAACAGAAAAAGAAGAATTTGGTTAGTAGAACCAAGAACAGAGGAAACTGATAATCAAAGGTATTATTCACTCACAGCTAAGGTGATAATATTTTTATGTGAACTACATAAGATCTATATCAGCAATAGGAGATTGCATTTACCAGGTCAATTTGTAATTTTCTATCATTCTAACAAGTGGAGGAAAGTGAAAAAAATTCCTTTCAAGAAAGGTGGATTTAACAGTCCAATATCAAATCTCTTAACCGAGTGCACACTTAACAGTGTTGCTAAAAGCTCTTAACAAACTAGAATTTAACAGGTCTCCACTGATACTCCTAATAGGGTAGATCATCAGAAGTGATCAAAATTGTAAGCCCTAACTGACCCCTTCCAATCTGCAGATAGTGAAGTTTTGTGGGTGTCATCCCCACCACAATTTTTACTTCCTAACAGGAGTTTTATGCGATATCATATCTTGTGTTATGTGTTAATTATGCTCATGCATGTTTCTATGAATGACTCACATGTTTATTAATGATATGAATTGATATAACTCACACAAAGATAGTATAGATCAGATTGAATGGATATGGAATTGATTACAAAGGTTAATTGATTAAAGAATATGAAAAAGTTTTAGAGGTACTGATTCACCCCTCCCCTTTCAGTACTACTTCCCTTTAATCCCAACAAATGGTATCAGAGCTAAGTCTCTTCTTGGAATGCTTAAAAACTTAAGAGAAAAGATCATACAATGGAGAAGTACAAACTTGATAAAAATATTGAGAATTAAAAACTTGAGATACAGATGTTCTATGAACATTATAAAGAATAAATAATTAAGATGAGAGAGTTGTTGAATGAAAGGAAAGATATGGCAACTCGGGCAATGAAAAATATTATCAAGAAGAAGAGATTCTAGATCTCTTTGAGTCTTCAGGATCAAATGCAAGAAAAGCATCAGATATATCAGAAGAGAACATCACAAATCTAAAAGAGATCAATCAACATCTGACAAAGCAAATAAAGATGTTGCAAATTGGTCAAGAGACCCAAATGGTAAGAATTATTGATGTGATGAGTTCTGCTAGACAAGCTAAAATAGAAAGAACACTAGCTACTGATGACAGGAGGAAGATTCCAGAGAAACTACAAGAAAAGGAGTTAGAAATTCAAAGACATGTTGAGCATCACCATGAGCTTACAAATAAAATTATTCTTATAAGTCAAGAAGCAAATAGAATGAATGTTGAGCTCATTGAAAGAATACAGATTATCGGTGAACTAAGAGAAGAGAATGAAAAACTAAAGCATGAGGTTAGAATTCAGCAACAACATAATGAAGTTATCAAAAAGGATGAAGAGAGCAATAAAAGAATGGATTATTTTCTAGAAGGACAATGAAGAATCAACAACAACAATGGTCTAGGCTTTATCAAAAATGGAGAATCATCAAATCAATCCAATCCAAAGAATGTTTATGAAAATCCAAGACCAAGAAAGCTTACATGCAAAAATTGTGGTAAGAAAGGTCACACATCAAATGTATATAGATGCAAAATAAAAGGTATTCCTAAGTCTACATCTTCATTCATAGGATTCTGCGATAAATGTAAAAAGAAAGGATATAAAGCATATGAATGTAAGTCTAAGATGGATCAACCAAAGAAGGAAACCTACATGGAAAAATATTGCCCAACATGCAAAATGAATGGGCACACAAGTCTTGAATGCTGGAAAAAGAAAAAGAAAGCATGGAAACCTAAAGTTCAAGAAACTCCATATCAATCGAAGAACATCGGTAATCAGTATGTATGGGACTACAATACTTGGACAAATTGTACAACATGTGGAAGATATGCTCACATTGCTACAAATATATGAGACTATGGACTAGAAAGTCTAGAGGCTGGAGTAATCCCGGAATTCCATGCTTACACTATTATAAAATTGGTCATCTCAAGAAAGACTGTAGAGACCAAATGGCAGAGACAAGCACATATCCCAATGGATACACCATTGAAGATATTTGGAAGGATAGAGACAAGATGTGGAGAAACTCTTCAAGAAATGATGAAGCTAGAATGAGTAATGAAAATGGTGACACCCCATCCAATGGATCCAGTGACACCACCAACCCCACCTAAGAAGAACAAGTAAGTATGGAACTACATTAACACTAAGATATTACTTTACATCAATTCTATAATATGATGAAATAATTTCAAATTAGCATAAGAAAGATGCATCATGGTTGTACTTGTTGAAATATGTAAGAACTATAATTTCAAGCTTATATACTGAAACTTGTCGGTTTACACTTAAAGAAAAGACTGCCTACATTTACCAAAATGTCTCAGTTAAAAGAAAAAGTTGTTAGTATTAACCAAGCCTCATTGGTAAATAAGCACATGAACAAGCTGTCTATATTACCAAAACCTATCGATAAAGGCTAAGTGAACATTGACTACTCAGAAACATTGTAAGTGACACCAATGGAAATAAATTCTTCACCAACAAACTCAGTCTTTAGACACCGAAAAGTTGCTGAGCATTTATGACATGCATTTTAGGGCAATGACTATAAATAGGGCATCAAAATGTTTCAATTGTAATGACACCCAGAGAAGAGTGAGGGAAGGTAATTTTTTATCAAAAAGCAACCAAACCATAGAGAGATCATGACTCAACCTCCAAACACTCCCAATTAGTTTAGAGATCTTTGCAAGCACAAAAAGTAAGTTCTTCAAGACCAAAAACTCCATTTTCACGCATTTACGTAGAAGCCCAAATTTTATAAAAATGACATCAAATTCATGATCCTTGAAATATAGAGTGAAAAGAAGGATGAGTTCAAAATCATCAATAACACTACATGTGAGGAACCTATTTATAAGATCCATCTGGAGGTTGCCTCACAACCCGATGACGCTGGTGCATTTTCATGCATTCCAGCTAGGGTTTCATTGGTTGAAGACGTCTGATCCTTCATACACTACAAGATTGCAGAGATTGGAATGTCAGAGATGGAATAATCTTACAAGAAGCTTTGTAACGATGAGGGAACCCTTAAGGAAGAGCACAAACACATTGAGGTAAAAGGGCTCACCAATGCCCTAAATTTTATGAAGTTCTTCAAAACTGATTGGATTTGGTTAGTACTAAGAAGAATGCATAACAAAAACTTATGGTTGGACAAACCGAAGGAAATAATCCAAGATGTCATCCATGCAGTCACCAGTTACCCCATAACCAATAAAGTAAAGGCACTAAAGCATCCACCGAAAGCAAAGACCAAAAAGATGACTAGAGCCAAATGGGATGGCCATGGATTGAAAGTAACAACAATAACCGATGATGAGATTAAGTTTGGTGCATGTGTATTGGGCTACAAATTCTTTCAGGCCAACAGATTAAATTGTATTTCATCAGGTGTTGTGGACACAACTTACAAAACTGTGAAGAAAGATACACAGTTGGACTTATCCAAGCTACTCCTGAATTAGTTGAAGGAAAACCTAAAGACAATTAGGAATGAAAATTCAAACACCTGTAAGTTTGGCTCACTAATCATGTGTATTTTCTTCTATTTTCAAGAAAATTTCCCATCTGTTGGAGATGTGAAATGGGACAACACCAAACCGGTCACCATGCAAATCAATGAGCACATAGCTGCACTAGGAGATAATTTTGAAACTGTCATGGATGAATACTTTAATGTATTCAAAGACCGAATGCAAAATAGGGTAACAATCCCTGAGAAACTCATCGAGCAATATAAGGATGAGATATGATTCATTGTTGACACAGATCATACTTACATCAAACCTGTTGTAGCAAGGACAACATGGTTGCAACCACTAGAATATGAAATTAACATTGATCTTGCAACAAAGTCAATTGATGCCTTAATCAATGAACTACTAGACAAAAAGAAACCAAGGTTTGGCACATATGAAGAAGCTAAGTCAAGAATTAAATTAGACCTAGTTGTGAAGAAGATAGTCAAAAATAAGGACAAAATGGTAAATAATCTCAAGAAGATTCTATCAGTAGATGAGGAAGAAGCTGAGCAAGATGAAGAAATTGAACAAGAGGAGGAAACCAAAGAACAGGTGTCTATCGGTAAAGATGAAGAAAATAATGACTTTGAGGAAACAAAGTCAGACTCACCACCTCCTCCACCATCAAAGAAACCAAGAACTACAACTGCTTCAAGGACTAGAAGCCAAATGTCCAAAGAGTCTACTCCTTCACCTCTTAAGAAAGGAAAAGTTAGGACTTACAAAAGAAAAGCTCTAGAACTAAAGAGAGGACAAACCAAGAAGGGTAGAAAATACATCAGAACCTAAGAGGACATAGAGGACACCAAGAAATATGAAGCCTTAGAAGCTAAAAATGTCAAGGTAAAATAACCTAACACTATTGATGACATTTGTGTTTATATAGAAAATTCTAGAACCATTACAGATCCACACATTAGAAAATGGGAGAAAAGAAATCAAGAAGATCAAAATAAAATTGAAGAACCCATGATAGCTAAGATGTATAACTTAAAATATGTACCCATGTAATTTGAAGGAAGTTACATTCCATGGGAACTCTTGGATAGATTATCCGCCTGTTGGACATTTTCTTTGACAAATGAGAAAGAAATCAGAGAGAGTACTTGTTTCTCTAATGCCACCTGAGTCAAAAAAGGTAGAGATAAATGAGATAATGGAGAAACACAAGAAGGAACTCTCGCCAAAGCTAAGGGCATACAAATTTCTTGAAGGCAAGTTGATTTAACTTGAACAGGACAGCCACAAGAAATGGTGCAAAATCATGAATAGACCAGTTGAGAAAGACAGCCTCAACAAAGACCTTCAAAAACAAGATGTTGATAAGGAGACTCAAGATGATGAATCCATTGAGTAGGATAAAGAAGAAGATGATACAAAAGGGAATAAAATTGTAGATGTGGTAGATGAAACATGGGATGATACCACAAATGACAACATTGTGGATGCCAATGTCATTGACATTACTGATGACCTAGCAAATGAAATCAATAAGTATGAAGATGTCACTATTGCAAAAGATACAACCGATGAACATGACACAACAATTGATGGCACATAGGTGAACATTCCAAGAAAACTACCAATATTGATACAAGCTATCAATATCATGCAAGAATCAATTAAATCACCTAACAAGGAAACTCCAAAGGATGCAGGAGAAGAAGAAAATAAAGACAACACTGATGGTCAGAAAAACATCAGAGATACTCGAGAAGTAACCGACACTAACAAGGTTACAGAAGGAGATAAGGAAAAAGATGTGGAGACTCAAGACAAGAATGAGAACACCAAGCCAGATGACGGAATGGACACCAATGAAGGAGAAAAACCAAAAGATGGTACTCTTGAGAAAATAGACAAAGATTCTACCGACAACATTAAGGTGAATGTGGAGATGTCTGCAGACACTCGATGAGCTAAAACTAACACCAAGCAGTAGAAGGAAGCACAATAGGTCACATCATCAAGCACAACATAAAAGGCTAAAAAATTAGCAATGGTACTACATTCTACTGAGTCATAGAAGAAGAAGAAGAAGACAAAGAAGAACAAGTTAGAGGTTACACTAGATGAAATCATTAAAATACCGAAGTGTGACCCCTCTACACTTGACATGGATGCACGACAAGAATATGGAGAGATATTCCAGAGGAAGGCATTGCAAGAAAAGATGAAGAAACAACATTAGGACTCCATGGTATTGGAGACAACATAGGACATTCTACATCAAATTGTACCCGATGTTAATATTGATCAAAGAAAGCCTATACTTGATCAGCTAGCTACCCTCACTAATGAAATCACCACTCATAACATTGATGCTTAGAAGGCAATTGAGTAGAGAGCATAAATGAAGTACCAAAAAAATCTCCTAGAGAACATTAGCCAAGAAGTGGCAGAGAATAAGGTAAAGCTATCAGAATTCATATATGAATTAGACCCCATCATATCTGAAGCTATACCCTTAATTCAAAAGCTGAGCACAATAGAGTTTTTTACTAAGGAAAATAGTGACAATATAGCAAAGCTAGATACATATCTAGCAAACAGTGCTAGTATCTTAACCACAGATGGAGACAATGCAATCAAACTACATTATGAAAAGATCATTAAGGTAAAATGGTGAAGGGAGGAGCTGTATGAGGAAGAGACACATTTCAGAGAAGAAGTAACCGAGTTATAGGCTCAACTTCTGCCAAATCTTACACTGCTATAACAACATATCAGTTCTGCAAGGCAGCTGATAGCAACTCCCGAGATGTCTCTAGCAGACATCATCTATGATATGCATTTAAAGATAACACTTGAGCATATGGATCTATAAATCCTAAGAGAGAAATGGGAGAAAATGATGGAAGACATGAAGTCTTCTAATTAACACATTTTTGCTAAGCTCTCAGGTAAATAACCTTTACCCTTAATATCAAATAAAGGGGGACATGATATATTGTAAAAAATATTAAAGAAAATGTTATGTACATTCATTCAGATGGGCAAAAGGTAGATATGCATATGTGTATTCATAAAGGGAAAATGATATGAAGAAGGAAAATATATCATATGTACAGATACACTGGCATATACATAGGGGGAGTCATTAAAATACTAAGGATTATATATGTTGTATATACTTAACATTTTGTTAGAATTTTGCACACATCATTTTTTTGATACTAATGTCAGAGGGGGCAGTTGATGACAGTAATTTTTCATTAGTATTCAAACAACACCTTTGATAAGCTTACACCAAAAGACATTAAAGAGAAAACCAAAGATCAGATTAGAAGATCACTAAAAATGACTAAGTACAGAGAGAACTGATAACACAAGGTAGTGTGTAAACTGGAAATCACAATGCAGAAAGATAAATTTGAACCCAATAGAGGAACCCAAAATGAAAGTTACAGTGTAGACTGACAAAACATATATAGTGCAACCGACAGTTAAAACTGAAGGATAGTCAAGCATGACCGACAGACAGAATCGAAAGTCAGTTGCAGCCTGCAAAAAGTGGATCTAACTTCCATGTCAGATAAAGAAAGTGTATTCTATTTATAGGATATTTAATTGTTTTAAATCCATTTCTTTAGGGATAAGAAACATTAATGTAAGTGTTTTTAATTAGCCTAACTAATTTAAAACACATAAACTACGAGATCTAGGTGTAAGTTGTAAACCTGATCTTAGAGTTAATATTGTTCTTATCACAACTCGATGAAGTCAATCCATCTATAAATAGATGATGTAATCATTCATTAGAATGTGTGTGTAAGAAAAAGGAAAATAGAATGAACAAATCTATGGATTGAATTGATAGTTTCAAGAACCAGAATAGAAAAAGAAGAATTTGGTTAGCAGAACCAATAACAAAGGAAACTAATAATCAAAGGTATTATTCAATCACAACTAAGGTGATAATATTTTTATGTGAACGACATAGGATCTGTATCAGCAATAGGAGATTGCATTTACCAGGTCAATTTGTAATTTTCTATCATTCTAACAAGTGGAGCAAAGTGAAAAAAATTCCTTTCAAGAAAGGTGGATTTAACAGTCCAATATCAATTCTCTTAACCGAGTACACACTTAACAGTGTTGCTAAAAGCTCTTAATAGAGTAGACTTTAACAAGTCTCCACTGATACTCCTAATAGGGTAGATCATCAGAAGTGATCAAAATTGTAAGCCTTAACCATCCCCTTCCAATCTGCAGATAGTAAAGTTTTATGGGTGCCATCCCCACTACAGTTTTTACTTCCTAACAAGTGTTCTCTGCAATATCATATCTTGTGTTATGTGTCAATTATATTCATGAATGTTTCTATGAATGACTCACATGTTTATTAATGTTATGAATTTATATAACTCACACAAAGATAGTGTAGATCATATTGAATGGATATGAAATTGATTACAAAGGTTAATTGATTGAAAAATATGAAAAAGTTTTAGAGGTACTGTTTCACCCCTCCCCTCTTAGTACTACTTCCCATTAATCCCAATAGAACCTACCCTACCAAATGGTTCTATCATTGTTCTTAGGCCACCTCCAGATCCTATTATTACTCTTGATGCCCCTCATGATCCTAATACATTTGCACAAGTTGTTAATGAATCCCCTACATTTAAAATGGGTTCCTCAAATTCCATCTATTCTAGTCCACTCCATGATCCCAATTATCCTCCAAAATATCCCATCACCCATAGAAAAGCTAATAATGAGCCACCTAGATATAAACTTGGTTCATCCACTTTCATTTAGGATGGTATACTTCATGATCCTATCATGCCTTCCATACCTCCTCCACTTCAAAATGGAATCACATATTTCTATCAAAGTAACAATTGTTCATTTTCTAAGGTCTTTCAAATAAAATGATGTCAAGGAGTGGGAATCCATGAAAAAGGCATATTGGAACCCCCTTATGTAATAGAAACCCCAAAAAATCATGGCCTTGGCTATATGGCTCACACTCAAGATTTTGGTACCATTCTTATATCCTGCATTCCTCCATCTAAATCAAAGCATACATTAAACCCTTCAAACCATCCATTCATCTTAGGTCTATATATTCCTCCATTGACTAGCTCATCATCCACTTATCCTTTCCTATGTAACAATCAACAAAGGCATGCATCCTTGAAAAAATTTCCACCACATATCTACATGAACCCTCCATATCATTCATATCCATCCATGACACCCAACACCTTTGGAAGCAATTTTGAATCCAAGCATAAAAATCCTAAGTTCAAGAATCCACATGCAATCAAGGATCAACATGTCCAATCTAATCGATAATTAAGTACAAAAAAAATGATCCAAGATAAAACAACTAATATCCAAAAGTCCACAAAGGCCCATTAAACAAAATGAAAATGAAAGAAAATATGGGTTCCTAAATCCATCATTCAAGAAATGCATTCTAAAGCATCACAAGGAAAATAAAAATCAAATAAAATGTGGATTTCCAAGTCACTCATACAAGACCTACACACAAAAGAAAAATCAAAGTTGGAATTCAAGATTCCAAAGGTTTCCTCCAACCCTGCTTCCAAACATCTTCCACCATCCATTTCCAAATCCATCCAGGGTCCTTATGTTCTCAAATTGATATCCCCTTCTCCATAAAAATATCAAACTCCAAAGTCCACTTTTCCTCCAACATCCATCTTTCCTCGATCAATCCACCACCCTTCATGGTGTGTGCCAATGTTGATCTTGAACAAATTTCCCTCCAATTGGTGCTCAAATTGACAGATTGGACTTCCTATGGATTTCATTTATCCAGTCAAGATAGATACTGATTTGAAGTTATCAGTTATCTGCTATAGGAAACCTCTAGGAAACCTTAAACTTGTCTTCAAAGTCTTCTAGAGGTTTCCTATAGCAGATAACTGATAACTTCAACTCCTGCTTCTCAAGGTCTTAATAAGACCACAAAAATAAAAATATGTGTTATTCAAATATAATGTTATTAAAATTGCTTAATATAATTGAGATATAAAATGGATAAGATGAAAGAAGAGAGTAATTTAGAACTTTAAACAATGGAACCTTATACCGCAATTCAATTAACAAGAGAGACCAGTGCCTTATTTCAACAATGGGCAATAGAGTCAATAATTCTTTAATCCTACGTTCAACTTCAGAGATAGCTTTGAAAACAAAAGGTTATCACCTTAAAGGCATTATGAGATGCACATATAACTAAAAGGTTTAAAAATACTTCAATTTAATACTATTCCTCAGATGACGGACCAATTGATCAAGGCTTTGATCAATAGGATTTAACCATGCGAAAATGAGAAAGAAACAATTAAATATATAGAATATAAACTTGAAATGAAATATACACAACTCAAAACTATCATTCTAAGGAATTTCCAATTGATTTATCTGAAGGACTTGATTGTAAAGAAATAACAAGAACGATTGCAAAATTGAAATAAATACAGACTTATCTCTGCTTGATAAGAAAATGTATATCAGATCCTTGCATACAATGTCTGAAATCGACTATCTTTCATTCCATCATTCCCCAAGAATCCATAGTTTCAACATATCAGTCATCATGTTATTGTTTTTCCATGTTATCTTCTATCTGTTTTGCAGATTTATGAATGAATATAAATATAAAATTGAAAGAGTGTGTGAAAACATCACACTCTTTCCCTAAAAACCAATCCATAACCAAAAATTATTTCAACTACATTGATTTGATATACAAATCTCTCATCATGGTCGATTACACCTACCAACCATTTGGTTGGATAACTATACAAACCTCAAGCTAATTCATTTGTTATAAAAGCCTCTTGTGGTTGCATTGGGCTCTCCCTACTGTGTTGGAGATGTTGGCTTTGATAAAGAATTCAATTGGTGCACAGTCACTAAATGAAGTCCTCAGTGACAACTATGGCATTTCATTATTCTCAACTATTTCTACGCCATGGTATGCACTATATGCTTCAATATGTGCAGCATTAATAGCACATTGTGCTTTTTCAATAGTAGCATCAAAGCCAACCATTTATCCATCAGTAAGATATCATTATCGATTATCTTATGCTGATATTATTGCTATTGCCACGTTGATTTTGATGAAAGACATTACTGTCGTTATCCATAAAACTGGTGTTGACTTTAGAAGACGTCCCTAATCTTATGATTGCTGTGATGTTTGTCACCATTCCACGTGTATGCTGGATATTGTTGTAGTTCAGCCCAGCATGGACTAGTGTCATGGATTCTGGAGGCAAACTCTATATTGCTTGGAGACTGCAGACATTTTCCAACTATTTGGTTCTTCTTTATCACTGTGAAGCACGTTGAATCTGATGGCTTTGATGATAATAGATACTTCAAACTGTATCTTCATTCCTTGATTTGATTTATAATCTCTTTGTGGCATTCAGTATGTCTATCGATGTATTTTGGAGACTAATTTTGTATTTAGCATGCATTATTGTATGCAGAAAATGTCTTCCACCAACCTTTGCAGACGTTCATGAAGATATTCTTTAGAGTGCATCTGATCTCAATCCTACACTTTCAAGGATGTGTATTGGCCAATATGAATTATGGCATGACAACCTTCACAGAGAATTGGTCACTGTTGTGTAGATCAATCTGCTTCGTACGTGGGATTTCGTGGCACTGATGATGCATTACGTGGTGAATGATCTCTGAATTATCATAATCTTCTCCTCAAGATCTTCTATCATTACTCTTTACAAATATGTCTCTCATTAATCTGCATATGATCTTAACTATAATACATTTGATTTCGTATATCTGTATTGGTCTACAAATGTTTAAAAACAGTGAGCAAAGTATTTGATATTAATAATCAAGATGACATTTCAAATTCAAATTATAATAATAATCAATCTTAAAGAAATTGAACTTAACTAATATAATCTTTTATTCATTGCATTATACAAAGCTTTATAACTTAATTAGTTATTCTTTCCTTTGCACTGACTAAAAAATTTACTTTGATTCAATAATAACAATAATAATGAATAACATACCATTAATTTCATCTCTCCTTATAACAAATGACATGAAATCCAAAACTTTTAGATAAGCATATATTAAAAACAACTCTTGCTCGAGATTAAAAAAGAATCGTTAAACATACATCAATATCATGGATAAGGAATAAGAATACAGACACATAATATTATGGATGTTTTCAAAAGTAACATAGTACAAATAAAATTTTCCATGACAATGGTTTACCAAACTTTCCCTTATATTCATAAGCATAACATATGGATTCAAATATATGTAGAGGAAATATCATTTATTATTATCGGTATTGATCAAATCATAACACATTGTAATCTTATAGATCATGACCGTAAATAATAACATCATCCTTCCATTGAAAATAATGAATATTCAAATACATGAAGGCTTGATTAAGAAAAAATCAACCTCTTCAAAATGTTAATAAATCGCTAATTAAAACATTTGAAATCATCATTGAATCAAGGATATAATCATCTTTTAAAATATTTCCTCTTAGGTCATGATTGCAAGTTGACTACTTTTATCATCAATGTGGATTAGTGATTTATAATGTAATGGTAAGATATGTCGAATTCCATTTAAGCACATTAGGAAAAACATCACATAAGATTTTAAACTTAATCAAAAGCATATTCAAGATTAATTGTAATCACATTATGTCTGTAAGAGAAGAAAGTCACAAGACCAGGTTCCTAGATTCCCCTTAGTGAAAAATAACCTTAAGAAAATGATTCTAAGACAATGAGAATCTCAAAACATTAAACATTAAGACATATGAAAGTGAAAAAATACATGATTACACTTGGATAAGACAAGGATGATAGAAAATAGAAGCTACAAAAGACAAGTAGGCATATGTAGACATTTACTTCCCTGAACAAGAATGGATACAAATTACTTTATCGACATGGGCTCCACCACCTCCATCCATATAAAAAGATTCCAACACCCCATCCATTATCCACCACCTATTTTCCATCCTTCCATTCCTCTTTTCCAATCATATTTATAAACCATTACCCTAGTCCATCTTCATCCATTTCATCTAATTCTTCCATCACCTTACTAATTCCTTTGAGCATACCACCAAAAGATATGTTCTATTATTTTATATCTTTCAAGAGAACTATCCAAGGAAAAAGATGATTGAGTCTTTCCTCTATGTCATATCATGAGTCCATTCTCTTCCAAAAAGTCAACAATATAAAAAATTATAAAAATAAAAAAGGTCAAAACTAGTCACCTTGATAAAAACTTGGAAAATAGGCATCTTGCATGACACAAAAAAAAGGTCAAGAAAAAAAAAAGAAAGATTAAATTATTCATCCAATAGTAAAAACCTAGAAGACATGTGCTTTGGGCAAGTGCCATGATGAAAGCTTGGAAAACAAGCGTGATGTATAATATATGAACCTCTTGCATTCCATACTTGGAGGAAAATTTCATCCATATGTTCCTATCATATCATATCCCTTTCATTTCCTCCATTATCATGTTTCCCTCATATCCCTCATCTTATTAGCACCTGTATTCCCTTTCTAGAAACCATATTCCCTTTTAGCACCCATATTCCCTTTCTCCCAACTTTGATCTTGACAAGCCTAGGGATCTCCACATAAGAATCATATGTCCAATCTGCTTCATGTTCTCCACATCCCTTTGGTCCATGTTGATGATCTTATCACAACCTTCAATCCAAGTCCCTTCCCCTTGTCCATTCTTTATCTTTCTTGCCATATTCTTGTCCTATCATTATCCTATCCAAATCCTTCTCTTAGTCTTGATAGAAAATAAGGACATAAAATGGAAAACATGGTGTCAACATCCTCTTGACATGTTTACTCCTCTGAACCACATGCCCATTAGTGCAACATTCCATTACCATATATTTTCATGTCTAGTCCCTTGGCTTGTAAAAAAATAACATATTTTCCTCTTGTTGGATAGTCCTTAGAAGTCAAATCATCCCCAATACTATTATAAAGTTGTCACCATCCTTCCTCTATCCATTATCACTCCATATCCCTATTCATACATTCATAATTTCCCTATGTTACTAGAAAATAGGCGAAAAAAAATACATCTTGCTTGAGCATTACTCTCCTAAAAGAATTCATAAAAATTTCAGATTTTGTGCTGAAAAAATTCATTAAAATTGCATAATGTCCTGAAAATTTCCAAAAATGTTCACAAAATATCTTGAAAAAAGCCCTAATTTTTTTTTTAAGTCCTAAAACAATCCCCCAAAAATCCAATAATATCTTGAAAAAATCTTAAAAATTTAGATAAAATGTCCTAAAGAAATTCATAATAAATCAAAATACATCAAACACCCTTGCAATAAAATCACCTTTGTCATGACAAGAAGAAAGTGACATCAAACATCAAATCTCATATCAAAACAATGAGCTTCATAAATTGACAATGGACTCATGAGACACGTCTTTATCAAAAAATTGATCAAATTAATTGATTGTATTACATAGTGACGAATACACTTGAAACCAGACAGATCGGTCTTATACTATAGTCCATTCCTGAAACCAGACACATCCACATCCGATCAAACATAAAAATCAATCCAAACAATGATCAATAAGGTTGTTGACAAAGTCAGTCAAGTCAGCCCATTATTGATTTATGTTTTCATGATTATGTTCCTATGCTCCTCAAGGATACCATTGAGTGGTGAGAGTGACTATGATGGTTCATGATCCATTTTTATTTGTTTTATGATTCTGGAGTGTTTCAATAAAGTTATAGGGCACATATGATTTAGGGTGAATGTGATAAGTATTGTCCTGTATATGGCAGACACACACACCCAGGTTTGAAATAACCCTAGAACAATGTTAAAAATTCCTTGTTTTTTTTCTTCTTGTTTCAACAGGTATCATAGTAGTATCTAGATGTTTAGTATCTAGGTACATTCATATCTCTTTCTTTTAAAATAAGGCAAAATGATGAAAATAGGTAAAAATATATGGCAGCGACTCAGTACATCATTCAAGTTGATAGCATAATTTCATCAATTATTCTAACTAATTCATTCTTCTAACTAATTTTTTTGCATACATGGTAAATCTATTGCATAGAAAAAACACAAAAATATAGAAATCATATAATCAGTGCATTCATATATCATCATCCTATAGAAATACAATGTTGTCAACAAATTAATGCTCATGTTGCACTATTTCACTTAATTTGTTGAGGGGGCGTAACACACACCTGTTGTCATCGGGACAAGCTAGGGCAGGACCAAATCAAATATTCTTTGACACAATGCGACAAATCACATTGTATCAAAGGGGAAAATGTAGACACTAAAAAATGGACATACTTGCGAGTTCATATTTAATTACTAACTTTTTGTCTGGTAATTAAATGATTCTTTAATGATTTAATTCTTCTATAATACAATATTTCTGTTATTTAAGCATTTACTCAATATTAATTAAATAATTAATATTATTTAATTAATTAATCTTAATTAATTGATTCTTTATCAGTTAACTAAATTCAATATCTATTTCCCACAACTTAAATAAAATCCTAATTATTTAAGTTGACTAATTAATTCCTCCAATTAAATTAATTTCAAAAATTTAATTTGATCTCAATTTTTTATGAATTTAATTGTATCCCAATTTCAGTTTCATTCTAATTTCACCCTTCTCCAAAATTAAATTTTTAATTCAATTTTATTCTAAAAAATAAAAAAAATCAAATTTTTGAGTTCTTTTAATTTTTAAAATTGCAAGAAACCTTTTAAATTAAAATCTATATTTTCTAAAAATCAACTTTTGGAATTTAATATTCTTCCAAAATCTGAAAAAAATTCTTATCGTCATCTTCTCTCCTCTTTCCTAACTAACTCTCCACTTTTTTAGCTTAATTGAAAAATAATCCTCAACTTTGGAAAGTTTCCCCAAATATTTCTAGTCTTTAATTATCTCATATGCCCAATCTTCTTTCCCTGAACTAAACTAGATTGTTCATTCCACATAGAATTCTTATATAGACCCGCATTTTCCTGTCATCTGATCATGAAAAAATTATAGTATCAAACTTATGCAGGTTTTAAGTTTTTATCAATCATTTTCAACATTTCTCAAGTCTCTGAGTCGAGATGCTGCGAAATTCATCTTTGAGTGCCAACTAGAAACATCTCAACGGACTGCAGAGAAGAAACAAAAGTCATTAAGTATATCCATTTTACTTTGAATTAAGTTTCATATTTTAATTTTGATTATTCATTCTTATATTTTTGTTGTTTGTAGGTCTTTCATGTTTAGTAGTTTAGTGTTTTTAAATAATCTGGTGCTACTAACTAGTTTTCCTGAGCCTATGCAGAATCCCTAAATACAAGAAGTTCTAGCCAGGGACTGGGAACTTCTTTATGATTTTAGGTATAAGAAAAATATAGGCAAACTTCAAACGAGGTTGTTAGGACCATATGAAATTGCAGAGGTCTTTCTCAATGGTGTTGTTTAGCTAGAAACCATTGATCATGTCAAGTTCAAGCACATGGTGAATGATAATCTTCTTAAGCTATGCCATAATCCAGCCAGAAAATAAGAATTCTAGCAATAATTTATTGAATACTAGAACTCTAAATTTCCTAGAGTTGAAGATGGTAGACCTAGTGTCCCACCTTCTAGCTAGTCAAAGATAAGCATGCAACCATAATAAACATTTCCACTTTCATGTGAATTACTCTCTCTCTCTCTCTCTCTCTCTCTCTCTCTCTCTCTCTCTCTCTCTCTCNATCTCTCTCTCTCTCTCTCTCTCTCTCTCTCTCTCTCTCTCTCTCTCTCTCTCTCTCTCTCTCTCTCTCAACCATACTTTTTTTCAAAACTAGTACTTTATTCCACACTTTATAATTCAAAGATGTTTCATTTCCTTCCAAATGTTTAGGTACGCACATGATACCTTTTTTGAACCTTTGGTATTTGGTCTTTGATTTTAGTTATTTATTTCAATAAGGCATACATATCATATCTCTTCATCAAAATGTGTTGATGGTATACTATATACAATTTTAATGGTGGTACACAAGATGCACTTTTAAAGATCAAGTTGATATGATTCTAATGATAATAATATCATTTGAAGTGTCCTTGTAAACTAAGCACATAATTACTAATTCATTTGATAAAGTGATTAATCAAATAACACTTAAAGTTGTTAATGTTTGATAAACTAATTTGAAATCCATAATTACCTAGTTATGGTCGAATAGAATTTGCATGTATGAGTTATTAAAAAAACCCCTTCTCATTATACCTCTTCAGAAAGGTAACCAGTAGATCAAAAATGGGTTGGAATCAATTGTTGTGTTAAAAGTGGAAGGAGAGAGAAATTGTTGGTCAACTAAGATAGTTACTTGCAGTTGTGACTATTTTTAATGGTTTTTGGTCGAATGGGGTTTAGGGTGGTTGAAAGAACTTTTCATAAACAAAAACCCACTTTTATAAAGAGGGGATACATTATTCCAAATTTTAGTACAGGTGTGTCAGAGAGAAATTTCATAATTTTGAAGCATTTTGAATTCGACCAGAGGGAAAGGTTGCAGGTCGACTAGACAACATAGTGGAAGGTAATGTTATTTCACTCAAATTTGCATGATATTATTTGATATTGTTTGCAGGAGGTTATTGGATTTTTAGGAAGTAATATATATTGATTTTCAGTTATTTAAATCAACATTTTATCATATTTCTTAATTGGTATATATGTAGACATTTGGGTCTTCAATAGTTTGAAGTAAAAACAAAGGGTTTGTCATTTCAATAAGGATAAGTTGGTTCAACTTTCAGTTTGCAAATCCATAATCACACTTTTAGATTAGTGGTTTTATATCATATTGTGAGTTTCTAATTTTTTATTAAGATCACATGTAAAGGAAGATTTGAATACATATATTTGTTGATGTAAAAAAGGAACTAAGCTATAAAATAGGAAGAGAAGTATATCTTGCTTAGTGTTTTCAAAAAAGAGTTGAATTCTTGCTTCATTATTTGAATTGTAACAGATGATCCTCTGATTTTTAACTCATTTTGTTCATGTTATAAGTTGGTTCTTCTTAAACTTTTTAATTTGGTGCTTGAAGTGTAAGGGGTTGACATTCCTTGAAATCAGTGTTTCTAAAATAGGGTGTTGGTGCTTCCCAGAGTTGTAGCTCTAAATTTTTTTCCCAAGAGGCTAATAAAGTTTCAAATTCCAAGTGTTTTTTTACCCTAAGGAGTTTTACACTATAAATATTGTGTAATATATTCCTCTTTCATTTCTTGTTCTTATTTCATAAGTTCATGTTACAATTGTAAAACTTTAAAAACTTGTAAAAGTTAAAAAGAACAAGTTTTCAAGTAACCATTGATTCACGCCACTACCAGTGGTGTTTGTATTCCAACAAGTGGTGTCATGGAAAGGTTCCTTACATCAAGTTTAACAAAACCGGGTAGATTTTTGTTGATTAGAATACTTATCTACAATGGCTCATGATAATTCTCAAAGGTGCGTACTTTTGATGAATTATATTATGCTTTTTGGGAAGTTATGATGCAAACATACTTTTTTCTATTAATGTTGATGTTTGGGATTTAGTTGAAAATGGTTATAATTTTTCTAATACTTTACCTACATATCCAGATGAAAATAAAAAGTATGCAATTGATATAAAAGCTAAATTTTCTATTCTTAACAGTTTGTCTAAAGATATTTTTGTGAAGGTAATGCACTGTAAATATTCCAAAGAAGTGTGGGACAAGTTGAGAAACACCTATAATGAAAATTATAGAGTTAAGGAAAAAAGATTAAAAAAAATCTAAAGGCTAGATTTTAAGACTTTAAGATGGGTGACAATGAAAAGGTAGAATATTATCTTCTTAAGATAGATGAAACTATAAATGACATAAGAGGATTCGGTGAAAAAATTTATGATATTGATGACATTGTAAAGAAATTTTTAAGATCTCTTCCTAATAAGTTTTATTCTAAAATATGTTCCATAGAAGAAACTAGGGACATTAAAAAATATACAGTGGACTATATTCATGGAGCACTTGTTGCTTATGAAATGAGAAAGTTTGGCAAGTAGGAATCCACAAGCAAAGAAGCAACATTCAAAGCAGAAAAGAGGGTGAAGCAAGTCTCATCAGAATCAGAAGACCTTGATGTTCTTGAAGCACATCTCTAAAGGAAATTAAAGAAAGGAGAAGGTAAATACAAAGGTAAAATTCCTTTCAAATATTTTAATTGTAGTAAAATAGGACCTTTTCATCTAAATGTCCTTATAATAGTCATGATGAAGTAGATGATGAGAAAGAGAAATCAAGTAAAAAGATATTCTATAACAAAAAGAACTTATTTAAGAAGAAAAAGAGTTTGATTGCTGATATATTAGATAGTGAATCTAGTATCTCTGAATATCATGAAAATGAAGTTTTATTCATGGCTATAGAAACTAATTGTCAAGAATTAGATAGTGATGGCGATGTTGAACTTGTTGAGGATGATTTAGAATGTGAATTTATTTATGCACTTAAAAAGATCAAGGAATTAAAAAGGAATTTAAGTTTTATAGAAAATTAATTCATAAAGGAAAAAGAGAACCTTGAAATCTAAATTAAGGAATTAAATCAACAAGTTATAGATTTGAAATTACATGTTCAGGAACAAAAGAGAATGGTTTTTTCCACTTAGGAAGAGTTAAGTACTAAAGATCAGGAGTGTAAAAGGTTAATGAATGAAGTAGTATCATATAAAAGGAAGTTAAAAAAATATGACAATACTACTTTGGATGGCATGTTAAGGAAACAAATAAGAACTGATAATTTAAGCTACAACTAGTTTTGAACTTGGACAATGTTCTAGTGACAAGAAAAATAAATATTTATTTGAGATATTCAAATATGAAAGTAAGGACATAGATCATCATACTACCAATTCAAATGTAGGTAAAAATGCAAATTTTAATCAAATTTATAATGATAAAAAGAAATTTATATCAAGCACTTCATTCATGGGTAAAATATCTTCAAACATATTCACTTATTTCTTTGATCGGTATTGCTTCATGTGTCATGAATATGGACATAGAACAAGTAATTGTAAATATATGTCAAGGAGGTTTTCAAAGTTTCATTTTGGTTATTTCTTTCCTAAAATGAATGATCTAATATGTTAAAAATATAATCTCTTTGTTCATGTTATGAGGAATTTCAAAACTAAGTCATTTCATAATGATCAATCTTATACTTGTCTACAAGTTGATAAAGAATTTGATACTAAAGTCATGCAAGAGCATCTTGTTAGAAATAACTGAGAGGGGGAGGGTGAATCAGTGGCCTCAAAAATATTCCAATTAATCAACCCAAAAACTTAGTACCACAATATTAAGCCTCTAGTTATATTTAGTCCTATAAGATAAATGCCTTCAAATATACTTATCAAATTAATACTGATCGGAATGCTCTGTTAAACCTTATTCTTTTAGTTTACCAAATAGCACTCTTTCATTTACCGAAAAACTATAAATTACTTAGAGTATACCGATCAATCTAGATAAGTTATGTGTAATGAAAAACACTAAAGTAATGACTCATAAACACATTGGCACATGAATTTTTAACTTTGAAACCCTATTAAGGTCAAAACCAGTTGGGAGCGGTAACCCAAAATTTTCACTATTCTAAAGTGAGATCGGTGAAGAGCCAACCCTGTTAAAGGTTACAAACACACTGTTAGGTGTGACCTTGTTAGAAGATTTAATAGAATAGTTTGTTTCTTGATATCAAGCATCTCTATGCTACCTTCTATGACCAAACCCAGTGTAGTTTTTCAAATGGTATCTGGCATCTCATGCTATCTTCATGATCAAACTTTTTGATACTCCTTGGGATGTATCTCAATATAGAAAGGATATTTAAATCTTGCTTGGATAAGAGACTTTCTGAATCAATGGTTAAACTAAAACAATAAATGATCTATTCATACATACAACTTAGACTTGTATATTTTTAGATCTATTGTAAGCTCTTTGTGATCAATATATCTTTTCAATACCTTTGCTCCACTTTCTGCTCGGTGATGTTGTGTTCCTCTATTTCTCGGTATCTGAAGAAATCTCTAGCTCTTTCCTCATCTTGATTGATCAGGATTGCATGAATTTTTTCTTCATCAGTTTCTCTTAAGCATCCTCTTTTCTATTCACTCCCCTTCCTTTAATTCATAATGAATTAAGGTGTCTCTTTCTAGACATGATATCACTATTTCTAGGTTCTTGACTTTCTTGATCTTGGTGTGATCCATAATTCTCGCCAATATGATTTAAAGCATAAATATTGTTTTATCTCTTAGAAATATTCTTACCAACTAGACAAAATAGCTTTAAATCCTTTACTTATCTATCACTTTATCTTGTCAATGAAAATAATGATAACTACCAGTTAAGTCTATATTTAGCTCTGCTAGCTAGATATTTTGTCATTTTTAAATTTTAGTTAACTTCAGTGTTTTAAATCTTGTTAGCTTTGGTCAATACTTCAGTTCTCCTTAGGCTTCTCCATCAGGGTTGTCTGTCCGTGGGGTTACACTATGATTTTGGTCATCGGTTATGCTTGTGATTTTGCTCATCTGGTTCTTTGCTCGGGCATCACTGTGACTTAACTTTCGGTGATCTCTGTCCATCGGCTTCCACTAGTCATCGGTGTTTTTGGTCACTTAGTGAATTATTATCTTTTATGCATTACAGAAAGAATAATATTTATCTCTCTGATTCTCTGAAGTCTTTGACACTTTGAATATGACCGATTAAATTATATCAAGTTTACATCAATGACAATACAATCCATTAACTGATTTAATGTCTTGCATTACCTTTTTGCATTTTAGTGATCAACTTAACATCTTCAAACATTCAATCAGTTACATGTCATCAATCTCTCCCTTTGGAATTAATGGAAACACACTACATTATCACACTATATTATTACTAATACAATATGAAATATAACAATTTCATCAATCTTTCCTATTGTAACTATTACAAATGTCTGGCTCTCGGTAAGCTCAAAACAGCTTTGATTTGTTTCTTGCAGAGTGGGTGTCTTTAATCTTTAATCTCTTCAATCGATAGATGTATCATCTTCTATTTCTATTTTGATATGTTCTCTACCTTCACTTTTCCTCTTCTTGATAATCTCTTTTTCCTTTGACAACAATGAGTCATCTCACCTTTTGTGTGTATTCTCTTTCATTTGTTATTGTTCTCCCTTTGATGGATATTACATATGTAATCAATCTCTCCCTTTGGATAATGATATAATCTCTTCCTTATACTGATGAGAATCTCTCTCCCTCCTGATAATGAGATAATCTCTCCCTTTGACAACAATGCCAAACAATTTTCTTCTATATCATCTTCCATCATTTTCATAATACATTCCTTGAATTTCCCTGTCCATTAGCAACACATTGTCTCTAGTGTTCAGTGTAGCTTTGTACCTTGCTTTGTATAGATGTATATGTTGTTGTTCATCTATGGTGCTTGCATCAACATGAATGATCTTCTGATTTGTTATAGGTTGATGCAACCTTCTAGTCATCTTAGTGACTAATAGACAAGGGTTGTACCCTTAGTCTCTTTCTTAGGTACTCAAATGTATCTTTCAAAAATGGCTTGGTGAAAATATTAGCTAATTGTTCCTTTGATTGAACATATTCTAGTATCACTTCCTTTTCTTGCACTTGTTCTCTTAGATAATGATACTTGATTGCTATATGATTTGTCTTAGCATGCATGAATGGATTCTTTGATATGTTTATTGCACTGGTATTATCACAATAGATAATTAATGGTTCAAGAATATTCATATTCATACATTCCAGTACCTGTTTGATCCATGAAATATTGCAGAAATTTTTAGCAACAACCACACATTCTTCTTTTGTAGTAGACTGAGAGATGCACCCTTACTTCTTGCTTATCTATGTGACAAGTCTGTCACCCATGAAGAATTCTCCTCTAGTTGTGCTCTTCTGGTCATCAATGTTTCTAGCCTAATCAGCATCTGTATAAACCTGTAGCTCAAATTTTCCTTCTCTTTTATACCATAAGCCATAGTCCTCAATGTTTTTTAGATATCTCAAAATTCTCTTGACAGCAGTCATATGTGATTCTTTGGGATTAGTAGAGAATCTTGCAACTATTCCCACTGCATGTGCTATATCTAGTCTGGTATGAACAACATACATTAGTTTTCCAATCATTAATCTATAGAAGGTCTGGTTTACCTCATTTGACTTGAATTCTTTTGTTAGTTTACATTTGGTAGCCATAGGTGTTCCAACTAGTTTGGAATCATCCATCTTGAATATCCTCAACACCTCCTTGATGTATTTTGACTTAGTGATATATATGCCTACATCTTGTTGAAGAATTTGTAGACCAACAAAGAATTTGATCTCCCCAAATATAGACATTTCAAACTCTTTGCTCATTTCATAGCAAAGGATTTGCATAACATTTCATTTCCCCCAAAAATGATATCATCAACAAAAATTTTAGCAATCAAAATATTACCATCAATATATTCTTTTAAGTATAGATTTCTATTTTCACTTGTTCTTATAAATTCAATACTAATGAGATAAGAGTGAAGTCTTTCATACCAGGCTCTAGGTGCTTGTTTTAATCCATGCAAGGCTTTATGTAGTCTACATACCATGTTTCTCTTGTCAGGATCAACAAACCCTTCTGGTTGTTCAATGTATACCTCTTCTTCAAGTATTCCATTTAGGAATGCAGATTTGAAATCCATCTGGTATAACTTGAATCCTTTGTATGTAGAATAAGAAAGTAAGATTCTAACTTCTTCTATTCTAGCAATGGGTGCAAAGGTTTCACCATAATCAATACCTTCTTGTGCATATCCCTTGCATACTAATATTTATTTTTTTCTAGTGACTTCTCCATTCTCATTCAGCTTGTTTCTGAATATCCATTTGGTATCGATGACATTCTTCTCATCTAGTCTCAGTACTAGTGTACATGTACCCATTCCTCATTTTCTAGTGCAATATTAACAGATTTAGGCTCAAAATCACAAAGTAAACATCTAGTGTTTAGTGAGTTACTTCTTTTTCTCATTCCAGTCTTCTTGTCTCCTATGATCTGATTCTATGGATGATGTCTTCTAACATACTAGTCGAGTTTTGAATCAACTTCGTGTTCATCATTATTGTCATCATCTTGACCTTCATTCTAATCTCCATCATTCAGAACACCATCTTGAGGATTTTCCTAATTTTTGGTAATTGTAGCCTGATGCTCAGGTGCAATATTCTATTTCTCAGGAGTGATACACTATTTCTTGGGTACAGTTTCAGGTTCTTCAATGTAAACAAACCTGTTGTATTCCTCTGGCTCTTTTCTACTTTCCTTATCATTCTTTTTTGAAAATTCATTTATTTTCACATTTGCACTTTCAATGATCTTGTTAGATGACTTGTTAAGACATTTATAAGCCTTTCTTTTGGTTTAATACCCTGAAAAGATACCTTCTTAACTTTTGGATTCAATTTTTCCATTTCTATCATCCTTCAAAATATAACATTGACTGCCAAAGATTATGAAGTAACTTACATTGGGTGGGTGACCATACCAAAGCTCATAGGGTGTCTTCTTTGTGTCCTTCTTCAATTGTACTTTGTTTAATGTGTATACAATAGTACTAAAAACTTCCCTCCAAAAATTTTGAGTGATGCTCTTCTCAATCATCAATGTTATTTTACAGTCAACAATTCATATGTTTCTCCTCTCACCAATTCCATTTTGTTGTGGTGTTCTTGGTGCAGAAACCTATCTTTTAATTCCATGCTCATTGCAATAGTTAGTGAACTCATCTGAAGTAAATTTCCCTCCTCTATCTGACCTTGAGCATTTCAATTTCTTATTGATTTGTTTTTCTACCATAGCCTTATACCATTTAAATATCTTGAATGCTTCTGATTTGTCTTTTAAAAACATAACTATCATCATTCTAGAATAATCAGCAACAAAGAGAATGAAATACCTATCTCCATAGTAACTCTTTTTCCTCATTGGTCCACATAGATTAGTATGGACTAATTCTAGAATTGCATTAGATGTATGGGATTCACTCTTAAAACTAGACTTTGTCATTTTACCTTTTTGACAATTTTTGCACATGATATACTTGGGCTTAGTCATGCTCGGTAATCCTCTAACTTTTCTTTTATTTCTTATCTTTATCCTATTGTCAAAGTTCACATGACACAATCTTTTGTGCCACAACCATATGTCTTCATTTCTAGCCATCAAATAAGTTGTGTTAATTTCATCAAGATAGAAAAGGTTACCTTTTGTCTGTTCACCAGTTCCGATCAACCTTCCTAATTCATTTAATATTTTTGTCTTCTTATTTTCAAATGCTCCTCTGTGACCTATATTGTTTAGCTATGAAACACTTAAAAAATTATAATTCAGTCCTTTTACCCATTACACATTTTCATATTTGATCAGATTATTTAGCATTATGGTTCCTTTACCTTAAATTGGACAAGGTGTGTGATTACCAATTCTTACTAAACCACCACTATATTATTCAATAGTTTCAAAAAATTTCTTATCACCAATCATGTGGTGAGTGCAACCATTATCTATGATCCGGACATCATTCTTACTAACCTTAGATATGAGTCTAATTTCATACCTTTCTTCTTCTTTGTTTGAGTCATCCTTTATGGCTACATATACCATCTCAATGTCTTCTTCAGATTCAATGTCAGTGTCATCAACTTTGATCTTATCTAGGTAACAAGATTTCCTCCCTTTTCCTTGTAGTCTTGGGTATATATTTTGTCAAATTGTCAGTTGTTTTGGTAATCTTTGTTATCATGTCTATCAAACTTCTTCTCATATGATCTGTCATTAATTCTATCATCTTTTCTTCTATTAGTACATCTTGCAGCAAAGTGTCCAACCTCTTTACAATTAAAACATACAAGTGGTAATTAACCTTTGTATTTACCTTTGCCTCTCTGTAATCTTCTTTCCATTAATGCTTCAATCTCATCAAGATCTCGATCATCATTATCACTTTCACTATCATTTCTAACAATGTGTCTATGACTTGATTTACTTATTTTCAAAGAAGATTTAAACACAGACTCTATAGATGGTAAGACACTATTATCAAAGTTATTCATCTCAAATGAAATCAGTCTACCAATCAGACTATCTAGAGTAATTGTATTGTTTGCCACTTCTCTAATTTCTTGTATAGAAGAAACTCTAATAACATATATAGGTAGTAAGGTTCTTATGATTTTACTTACCACTGTCTCCTCTTAAAGTACACCTCCAACTCCTCGGATAGAATTGACTACCTCTTTGATTCTACAGCTATACTAAGTGATATTTTCTCATTCTTTCATCCTTAGGTCAACAAACCTCCCTCTTAGGCTTTCTTCCTTGGTTCTTAGTACATTAGCATTTCCTCCATGTACCAGCTTAAACTTATCCCATATTTTCTTAGCAGAGGTGCAGGTTTTGACATCTTCAAACTCAACATCGAATAGTGAGGAAGCAAGATCTATCATCATGCAATTATGCTCATGCTTTTCTCTTAATTGCTCAAGAGTGTGAGATCCTGTAGGAAACACATATTCAATATCAAGGTGTTGAGTAACATCATTACCAATACCTAATAAGTGGAGTCGTATTATCATGCCCTGCCAGGGAAATAGGAAGAAAACTACAAAGGTTACTCAGTTACATATTTTGTTTTAAAGTTCTAAAGTTACAAATTTCAATTACAGATTCTCCCTAGGTTGCCTAATGAACAAGACTTAACCATAAATTTTATTATTAAATAAAAGACATAAGATTTCATAACTTTCATTATACCATAGTCACTAACATATTCATTCTTATAAATCATTGTTCGTCTAAATCATTTTAACTTCTAGTATTTCAAGATTCTTTTTTTTTCAAACTTTTAAAAGAAGTATGCATAAAGTAATGAGCTTTCCTAATAACCATTACATGTCGTTTAGAAATAAATACTCATTGCATTTAAAATATCAATATAGCCAATTCTTTTCCTCTCTTTCATAACCATGAGGCATCATAATTCTAACATATTTTCCATAAACAAAGATCACTTCTTTTCCTTAGTAAATACATTCTTTACATTGAAAGGTAGTTTATCCCTTTTTTCCCTTTTTCCTAAAAATACCCATCCCATTACATCAATCTAAAATTTATTAAATATTAATATAAATTCATCTCCTCTTGGGAGGTTACATTAATGGAATATCATTACATGATTAACTACAAAGAACAATAAGAAAGTCTTCATCTTCTGCAAATCTAGAGAAAGCACAAGCAGGGTCCATCCACAACTCTACGAATAATACCTTGATAAAATATTTACCACCCAACCACGTGGATATCCAAAAAGGATCCACTCCCCTATGCTAGGAGATAAACACCATGATCCATGTAAGAAGGTGATAACTAGGCCATTCCTAAGGAGAGGGTAGTGCATTTCCTAAAACATAATTGAAAACATGAGAAGAATACAAAAACATGAAACACATCGATAGAAACTTTAAGACACTCTAGGTGAGTGTCATCGCATATCCCTCACCCCTTGGGTTTCCCTAGTCAACCACCCTGGACCTCAGCCCCCAAGTAGGCACATGCGAAACCGAACATCTCTCATAGGGATAAGACTGTCTGATTGCACTATCGCAATAGTACCTTCTCCCACTCCCATCTAGCCTTTATTAGCACTACTAGCATGGGCAACACTTAATCTTAGTTAATGTGTAATTCCCTTCCCATAAATTATTATTTTTATCAATGGATTAACAACTCCACAGTGGGTTGTCCTAGCACTAGCCACTTAGGGCCCTGGCCCCCACTGTGAGCCACTCACCTAGTGTTCCTAGGTTTCCTACCTCTATCAATCTTATCAAAACACATAAGGATAAATAGAAAAAGTATACAAGAGTTCATAACATCCACATGGAACATAAAGAAAGTCGCACAAGGTTTCTAGGGCACTTGAAACAACCCTAACCCTAATCAGGGTTCCAAATGTTATAACAAGCTTGTAAATGATCATAAACATAACATCATGTATAAATAGGGTATTCTGGAAGTAAGAACAACTTCTAGGGCCAACCCTGGATCAACACCAAACCCTAAACCCTTCCAAAAGCCCTAAAACACAAACTAGAAGAGTCTTGCATAGGTGGAACCCTAAGCTGCGTAGGTGGTGCCCTAAGCTACGTAGGTGGTGCTTCCTACATAGGTGGTCATGAATCCTACGTAGGTGGTACCCAGTTCTACGCAGGTGGTCAGGACCTGTGCATCCTCCAGACAACAACCTTTAGATTCAACCTTCTAGGTAAAACTGGATAAGATGGAGTCCTAGAAGGAAGAATCAGAGAGATACCCAATTGGTATTCCTTAGTTATCCTTCTAAATCATCCCTCAAACCCATCTACCCTTCTGGTAAATCTACTTAGTTTCTGCCCAAAAGTACAAGGTGCAGAAAGGTGACCACCAAAGATAAAGTTCTAACTGAGAAGGTAGTCTGCATACTATCTACAGAATGAGGTTATATCAGGAAGCACATACATTCCAATATGGAAATACACAAAGAAGAACAAATATAAAACAAATCATAAACTAAATTCATTACCAGGTATATTCTCATTATTGCATTCCTATGAGATAGCATAAACATCCAAATAAACACAAAGGAATTCCATTGTTCATAGAACTATAGAAGACTGTAAACAATCATAGCAATCTAATAGACATGATCCTCTTTTCCAGATAGACCCTACCTAGAGTCCTACGAAGAAACCTTTGACGCAATCCAATTCTACTCCCGCCAAGCCTTTGCTCCTCCAGCCTTGTAACCAATCAGATACTCTACCAATATTTCCCTCTATCCTTCTAATATTTTATAGATAATATAAATTTTTATGAATATAATTTTCCTCTCTCTTTTTCCTAACTCTTGTAACCACCTGAATTTGGTATATTCCAACTATGGACCCTATTTTCCCTAAGTGTGATCATACCCCCAATTATGTCCAAACGATCCTGTTACTGCTTGGCATAATTCTTTTGAAATCAATTTAATCTCCTAAAGTGATCAAATCACTAAATTATTTACTTTTAGCCAAAATCAAAATCAATCAAATACATGGCTAAAATGATTAATTTGCTAGGAATTAAATAAATCCCTAAATCAATTGACCACTTGCAAATAACCCATTCCCCTAGCCTATTTAATCTAATTAAAATGGCTATAGTCCCCTTAAATATTAAAAAGAAATTTAATTGTTTAAATAATTAATTCCTATATTTTAAATGAATTAAATAAGTTTAATTCATTTAATTAATATTCCCTTAAACCCCAACCTAACCTATCTCAACCACTTCTACCCTG
>MU224392.1:556967-568514 GCA_018584345.1 Thuja plicata
GAAACATCTAAAGGGAAGAGTAATGAGGTAAACTACACCTATTCCAAAAATGACAATGTGATCAATATGCTTGACATTAAAACCAAATCCATCAATGTGGTCACAATCAAAGGTGTCTCATTCCACTTGAATGTTGTAACATGGAGCCAAGAACAACTTACAATTAGAGGACCTCCAAAACTGACATCAACATCTAGGGTTCCTATTGTAACTATTCCTAAACCAGCAGCAAAACACGTGGTTACTATTCCTAGAGAAAAATATGACTTGGTAGACCAGTTGCAATGAACCTCTGCCAAAATTTCCATTTTTGAGTTGCTCAAGATATCCACAGTACATAGGGGAATCCTAGAACAAGCTCTACATGCTGCTAACATCCCAAAGGATATCGATATAGACAAGTTCCAAGTGATGGTCAATCACATCTCAGTGCCCCACTACCTCTCCTTTTCTGAAGAGGATGAAAAATCATTGACACATCCACATAATCAACCCCTCCATATTCAAGTCCTTATTCATAAATCCTATGTTAGGCACATGTTGATAGATGGAGGTGTAGGATTGAATGTCTATACACTGGACCTAATCAAGAGACTAGGTCTCTCAAAAACAAACAATTGACTCTAGAAGAAAGATAACCATCAAAGCTTATGATGAGGAAGAAAGATCCTTTAGAGGTCTTATTGTTCTACCTATTAGAGTCAGACCGATTGAGAGGAACATCATATGTCAAGTTATAGATCTACCATTGGCCTACAATATCCTACTAGGGAGACCATGGATTCATGAGATGCAAGTTGTACCATTCACTTACCACCAATGCATAAAATTCCCACATAATGGGGTGGAAGTGACGATTCCTGTAGATGCTAACTACACTTGCAACAATATCAAATCAGGTAGCATGATCCCACACAAAAAAGAGGCTATGGATAGAGTTTCTCTTGAAACTACCAAGGACATGGTTATGAAGTGTTTTAGCAAAACCTTGAAACTTGAAGAAATAGGTATGGGAGAGTACAAGTTGGACCTAACTCCCTCACTGACAATACTTCTGGTATCACCAAGATCCTATGGAAAACCTTCCTTGACATTCACACCTATAGCATCCAAGGATCCACAAGTACACAAAACAACTGGCATGATAAAGGCATCCACATCTTCTTCAGATAACACAGAAGAATAGGTAGTCTTTGACAAGCTTTACAAAGGAGAACCGGTGGAGGCTGAGGTCAAACATGTGAAGATATCCCCAGAACAGTATGGAAAGGGATATGATTTCCTCAAATAGATGGGATACAAAGGAAAAAGACCTCTAAATGACGTAGGATGAGGGATTATTGAACCTATACCCATGGAGTTCCAAAATACCAGAGATAAAATAGGACTGGGTTTTAATACTAAACCTGATAAACCCACTTCAAAAGAGAGTCCACACTCAGATAAAGGGAGTGGTGAAATAGATGAACTAGAGCAATGGTCCTATGAGAGATTATTACATGTTGGCACACAGGACCCCAACTACAAAGGAGAATGCTATGTACCCATCTTTGAGGCACCACAAGATCTTCACACCCCTTTGCTAGCACAACCTCCCATTCAAGATGTAGGGGACACCATAGAAACAATTAATCAAGAGACACCCCAACAATAGGATTTACATCCTAACTAAGGGAAATTGGTCACAATTTCATATGTCCTAGATCTAACACACTTTGATCTATAGATGGCTAACCAGGTACATCAAATAACCATTGACGAATACTTAAACAGATTCGATGATGATGTCACAGACTCTCATGACTATGAATGGGAAGAGATATCTATCACCACTGAAGATATTGGAATAGATACAATTCACATGTTTATGGCTCCCTCGGCTCCTAGTAAACAATATAACACTCCTCCCAATGATATTGATCCTCCTAAAGCAGAAGAAGATTTTCTTCCCCCAATCATTGATGGAGACACTGGTGAATACAAAAGTCTAGAAGAATTTCATAGGCTACAAGCAAGAAGCCTCCTTTTATGGAGAGATGATGATGAGATTTCTACTAATGAGTCACTAGTGTTTGGTCTGCATATGACTAACAACAACCCTTTTAATGATGATCTCACTCTTATTGATCTAAATATTGAAGAAATTAGCTTAACAGATCATGTCATGTCAGTTAACGGTCTTGATGTTAACATGATGTTGTCCTTCCTAGAATCTGGCTCCCTAACATTGGTACTTCCAGACCTAATTGATTGGACTGAAATAGATCCTACTTGTATCCTTGACTTTACTAATGACCACACCCTAGCTTGTTATCTCAATGCTTGTGAACCTTACCCTTCTTCCACCAATTCAAGGAGTGAGAACATGTCACAGGAGGATATCAGGTTTCTTAGTAAAAAATTGAAAAAGAAAAAGAAAAAGTAGACTGATGGTGAAAACCACTCTGTGGCAGTATCAGATCCCAAAATAGTAAAGAAAAAAGATGTATCCAATGGTGAAAACCTCTCCAAGGTGCTAAAGGATGAGACTCTTGATATCCTCCCTCAACACTTCTGGGAAAGATCTTTGGTATTGATTGAACCAACACAGCCAGTAAACTTGGGCACTATTGAAAATCCTTAAATAGTCCATCTTGCACAATCTTTAATAGAAGAAGAGAAGACATAGTTCATAGATTTATTGAAGGAGAGGAAGATTAAATTCACATGGTCCTATACTGATATGCTAGGGCTAGATCCTAATCTAATTATGGACCACTTACCTACAGCTCCCGGGATCAAGCCTGTAAAGAAAAAACTTAGAAAGATGCATCCACATGTTGCATTATTGGTAAAAGTAGAGCTAGAGAAGTTGTTGAAAGCTGTGTTTATCTGAGTCATTGCCTATGCAGGATGGATCTCTAATGTGGTCCCCATGTCTAAATCTAATAAATCTATCAGGATCTGTATGGACTTCAGAGACTTGAACAAAGCATGTCTGAAAGATGACTTCCCTCTACCTAAATTAGACATTATCATAGATCTTACAACAGGCTTCCAGATGTATGCATTAATGGATGGATTCTCAGGCTATAATAAAATAAGGATTACCCCTGAGGATCAAGAGAAAACCACATTCACGTGTGCATGAGGAACCTTTTGCTGGAATTTCATGCCTTTCAGGTTAAAGAATGCTAGTACAACATATCAAAGAGCCATGACAACAATATTCCATGACATGATGCACCAGAACATGGAGGACTATGTAGATGACACATTGGCTAAATCCAAAGAAAGAGGTACTCACATTGCTGACCTAAGAAAGATATTGGATTGAATGGAACAATTCCAACTCAGGCTCAACTCGAAGAAATGTGACTTTGGGGTTCAATCAGGTAAACTCCTAGGGTTCATCATTTCAGCAAAAGGAATTGAGGTAGACCCTACTAAAGTTAAAGCTATACTAGAAATGGCTCCTCCATGTAACATCAGTCAAATGAGGACGCTACAAGGAAGACTTCAGTCCATCAGGAGATTCATGTCCCAACTTCCAGGTAGGGCCCAACCCTTTACTAAGTTACTACATAAAGGGGTTACCTTCAAATGGGATGAACACTATGAAGAAAACTTTAGAGAATTGAAAGGATACTTGGCTGCTCTGCCTATTCTTATGGCACCTATTCATGGAAAGCCCCTACTCCTATACATTTTAGCTACAGCTACATCCCTAGGAGTATTAATAGCACAAGAGGATGAAACCAAGAAAGAAAGAACTATCTACTACATTATCAAAACACTAGTCACTTATGAGCTCAATTATAGTTTTATTGAAAAAGCATGCTTAGCAGTCATCTTTGCATCACAAGAATTAAGGCACTACATGCTCTCTCATATAGTAAAGCTCATTGCTAAGATTGATCCTCTAAAGTACCTCTTGAATAGAATAGCATTAACAAGACGTTTGGCAAAATGGGTCCTAATTCTAAGTGAGTTTGACATTGAATATGTAGAATGGAGAGCTATCAAAGGACAGGGCCTTGCAGATCAATTGGCTGATTCACCACTCTAGGATGATGAACATTTACTCATTGAATTCCCTGATGAAACAATCATGCATTTAACTGAATATCCATGGAAGATGTACTTTGACAGTTCATTCACTCAACAAGGCTCTAGAGCCGGGGTCCTATTCCTAACTCCTCAAGGTTACAAGATTCTCAAATACTACAAACTAATGTTTCCATGAACCAACAATATTTCAGAATATGAAGCATTGGTCAAAGGTCTTAAGCTAGCTATGGAATGGAAGATCATAGAGTTACACATATATGGTGACTCCCAACTAATTATCAATCAAGTTAATGGAGAGCATCAAATGAAAGATGAAATTTGATGCCCTACAAGCAACTAGTTGATGACCTGAAGAAATACTTTATCTTCATCACCTTCTAGAAGATACCAAGATCAGAGAACAAAGTTGTAGATGCTATGGCTACCTTGGCATCCATGTTACAACTATAAGAACATCAATTCTACTATGACTTCTTGGTGGAAGAACTATCCTATCCTACATTTGATACCCTTGAATACCAGGTAATATGTGCTTTAAGTACCCCAAACCAATCTCGGTATGCCAATATCATTGCTTACCTTTCTAACCAAACTATCCCTAATAATCTATCCAGAAATGAGAAAAGATCCCTGATTAGGACAAGATCATGTTACGTCCTCATAACTAACAACCTATATCGATGTGGTCTCGATGGTAAACTTCTTCAGTGTTTAGAACTCAAAGAGTCTGATCTAGCATTAAAAGAAGTCCACAAAGGTGTATGTAGATCACACTTGAATGACTTTTCATTAGCCAAGAAACTACTCAGAGTAGGCTATTACTGGTCTACCATGGAGAAAGATGCTATTTAGCTTTCAAAAGTATGTCTTAAATGCCAGACACATGGAAATATTATACATGCTCCTGCCAGAGAACTTATACCTTTCATAACACATTGGCCATTTTAGCAATGGGCCTTTGACTTGGTTGGAAAAATATATCCCAACTCTTCAAATGGACACAAGTTCATCATTACGACCAATAAGTATTTCAAAAAGTGGGTTGAGGCCGTGCCGCTAATCAAAGCCACTGGCAAACAGGTGGCTATGTTCATTCTAAACTACATTATTTGTAGATATGGGATACCCTCTTCAATTGTGATAGACAATGGGGGCCAATTTAAAAATCAAGACATTGATGACCTTTGTGAACAATTCCATATCACTCAATATTTCTCCTTAACCTATTATCCTCAAGGTAATGGATAGGCTGAGGCATCCAACAAGAATATTCTCAAAATCCTACACCTAACTCTAAGTAAGTCTTGTAGAGACTGGCATCTACAACTGAATCCGTCACTATGGGCCTATAGAACAAGCATAAGAACACCAACTAGAGCCACACCATTTTCTCTAGTCCATGGCACTGAAGTAGTACTACCTATTGAGGTTGAAATCCCATCTTTGCAGATATCTTTACAAGGTCTTGTTACTGACAAGTAGTACCGCATAGATAGGGTAAATTCTCTAGACTTACTAGATGAGCGCAGACAACAAACATTTGATCACCTCAAAGTGTACCAAGCACGTATGTCCAAAGGTTAGAATAAGAAGGTCAAACCACACAAAGTTGAAGTGGGAGATCTCATCCTAAAGGAGAATCCTAAGGACTAGCCAAACAGGGAGCAGAAAGGAAAATTTGAACCTAACTGGCTGGGACCATATGTTATCACTGCTACTTTTGGGACTGGAGCTTATCAACTAGCTACACCTAAAGGAGATGTTCTTCTAGATCATATCAATACTCTACATTTGAAGCAGTTCTACGCTTGATGTTTGGCTAGCAGAGCCTGTACAACAAAAGGTTCTTGCAAAATACCAAAAACATTCAGAAAATTGATCCTGAAGAAATCCAAAAATAGTGGAAAAGGTCCTATAAAAAGAGTATCCTTGGTGAAAACCTGGAAAGCAGGTGCCTTGATACTACAAAAATATTCAAAAAAGTAAAAATAGCATAAAAAATTGAAAAAGAAAAAAGTGCCTTGATGAGCACCTGGTAAAACAGGCATCTTGGTAGCAAAAAGAAAGAAAAGATCTTACCAAGTGGTGAAAACCTGGCAATCAGGCATCACTTATGTTTTGCGCTCCATCTATCAATGCACCACTGATACTAGGCCTTAATAATTTTACCTGTGCTCATACGCTAACTTCATTTTCCTACATGGCTATCTTATCCTCACTTGGGATTTTTCTACATTTACATCTTAGGGATAAGTCATTCTGCACTCGGGGCATCTTTGTTAGTATGGTAGGTTGTGGTTTCTAGGTTTCTCTAGGATGGTTTGCCTCGTGAGCACAATGTTTCTTGATACGTGCAAAATGATGTCACTTTCCAAAACAAGGGTGTCTTTTCAAACATCACATATCCAAGACATGACATTTACATTAAAAGATTTCCTACAAGGCTATTTTAGATCGCAAACATGAACGGATTATCCTATCAATACACAGACATGGAACACCATATTTCTTGTATTCCAATTTTCTGATTGATGAATCTTTACTGTGTTTGACATATGAATGAACAAGTACTACTTAAAACACATAGTTTGATATTGGTTTGATTATGATTCTTTTATGTCTTGATGATGTTTTCAACTATGAACATCTAAGTAATTATAAATCTTATTTTATTGATTCACAATTGATGACTTATTATGTCTTCTTAGTTACTCAATGACATCTACGCAAAGAAAAAGAGTGACAAGGATAGGGGGCATAATGTTTTCTTGATTTTTTATGTATGGTGATTGTTCCAAATGATCTTATAAGTTTCACCTAACTTGGATTTTTATGGTAAGAGCTGCCACTATGGGTGGATAGCCGTGTACATCTTGATCTTCATTATGTGAAAACTACGGTGAAGTTGAAACAATTTCCTTGTCTATTTTCTGGTCTAGTTTCTCACTAAGGTATATGAATCATAATGTACCCAAGGATATGAATTTTCAAGGTCATTGCAAGTCCAATATCTTGCCTTAAATTAGAATTTGGTAAATCAAAAGGAAGGTGACTATTTTGTTATCCTGGCTTTTATGCCTTGATGCCTATGTTTATTTCTGATATTTCAATAAAACATAGTATTCATACTTTCATAATATCAGTGGGTATTAGTGATGGTTGTACTATCAGGTGGTTTCCATTCTAATAGACTTCCCAATGATGATAAAAATGTTACAACATTTTCATACTAGTGACAAAGTCCTAAGACTCCACATATAGGTGCATTTAGAGATTGCATGATACATTTATAAAGACAGTAAACACATAAAGACTTTTTGTGCTAAAAAATGCTTTCTATCTTCTTCTAAAAATCAATTTAATTGCATCATCCATATTAATGATATATCTATCATTGCACATCCATAGCATACATTTTGCATTCATGAAAAGAAGCAACAGGAAAATACAAAAATAAAGCATCCATGTATTGCATTTTTACTTTTTCATCCAAAAGTGCATCCATACATCTATTTTGCATAAGGAAAAATCAAAAGAAACATTTGCATTTTCA
The DNA here is from genome assembly GCA_018584345.1 of Thuja plicata. Lineage (NCBI taxonomy): Eukaryota > Viridiplantae > Streptophyta > Pinopsida > Cupressales > Cupressaceae > Thuja > Thuja plicata. The sequence continues at coordinate 564,571 of MU224392.1, forward strand.
CATACATATCATTTAAAACACATTTATATTAGTAATCAAATCAAATCAAAATGATGTCTAAATATAACTCATCAAGAGACCAAGATATCATCACATTTGCAAAATACATCTACCACATCTATCAAAGCAAAGGAAACTAATGAAACATGTCAGAATTAGGAAGCTACATCAGATATATATATATATATATCACCACATGGTATAGATCAAAATATGGAACAGTATGCGTAAAGAGTATCAGAGTATCAGTGAGACTGAATAAATTAGATATACATGTATGAATGTCATATACAAACAAGGGATCTCAGCAGGATCCAGATATATAAATGTAATCTCAAAATACACATGTCATATAAATGGTACAAAATATCAACTCTACCCCACCCCCTCTCCCTGATCAGGAGGAGGAGGAGGATGTGGTACAAAAGGAGCTTCTCGAGGTGGCATGGTCCCCTCTGACTACTGAGTCAATCGTGAAAAGGAAGGTGCTCTTTGACCCTCTGGCACTACTGTATGATAAAGGGCATAATAATAGGTGGCCCTCTGCCCCTAGTGAACAGTCATCTACATCTCTCTCCACTCTGAGAATATCACCTTGTCTATCTCTCTCTGCTCTTAGCCGCTCAATCTATGTATCCCTATCTACTAATAAGGCATCAACAGTGGTGACCCAGGCCTCTAATGCAGTAATCCTGGCTCAGAGCTGCTCTCTCTCCTGCTCACATCTAAAAAGAGGATCTCCATCTCTACCATCCCTGCCACCATCACGACCTCCATGTCTGCCAAGAGCCCTGTCTCTCTGCACTCCTCCCCTACCTCTGACGAGTCGATCATCAAGATCATAGTCTAATGGCTCCTCTATGCGAGGAATGATCTCCTCAAGAATAGTGAAACAAGGAAAGGGGTGCTGAAGCCTTTCAGCAGCATATCTGTCAGACACACCTACATCAGCTACATTAGGGCAGAGATCCCAGTCTACTTCCACCATATCATAGATCTCTTGGTGTGCTATCTCATACTATAACTACACACTACATAATGGTGTCTCATCTCTGGTCTAGGCATATACAGTGATGTCCTTTGTCCTACCCTTCCGACAACCATACTGTCTCAGCACTCTAGCAATCATGAACCACTCTAAAAAATATCTAGTCCTACATATAATATATCAGCTCTGACATAGATAGGGTACCTATTGTGCATCTGAGGTCCACTCCTTGCATTCTAAATATGGTCACCAAACAACCTCTGTCATATCATCAAAAAGGCAGCACCAGTACTCAACCTTGCCCAGATGGGGCTGCTGAATCAGGCCTACATACATATAAACATACAGCTACTTTGGTGCCCTCTATCTATCTACAATCGGCCATGTCATAGGGATGTGCTCCCAGGCCCAGATCTAAAGATTAAGGATCCCAATAGTCATACTCAGTGTATAATAGTATACTATCTCGTGAAGCTCTCTATACATGTGGGCTAAAATATAGCTACCCTAGGAAAATTGCCATCTGTGGGTAACCATATCTACCCAGCCAACCATGAATCCATGATGAACCTTGTCTGGCATCAGGATACCGCCTACTAGACCTGCTAAGTACACAGATAATTGATTATAATGATCGACCATATAATCCCAAGATAGATATCTCCGATTGATGGTGTCATCCTGGAAATATCTACGTGCAGGACCAATCACCACAGCTGTCATCGACTCAAATCTCACCTCATGCCCAATCATCAGCACCTGAAGTATTTTCCAAATGTCCTCAAGAGTCACTATGATCTCACCAGTCAGAAAATGAAAGGTGTTGTGCTCTAAGTGCCATCTCTCTGCAAGAGCAGTCAACAACCCGTAGTTTACCCTAATCTTGGGTAAACCCATCAATGAACACAATCTGCATCAAATCACGATAGTCTTCTCATCATCTGACAGCAGTCCAGACAATACAAGCACATGACCAGGGTAAGTGCCACAAAATGCGACTACCTCAAACTGGGTCTGTTCTGGACAAAAATGATAATGCATCAGTATCCTATCTACAACAAAGGGGAAAGCTCCTAATAAACTAAATAATTCCAAGTTCATGGCAAGCAAATGGGTCAAACAGATTAAATTTCTAAGTCTCCTAACTAGATACGATTCTAAAATAGAAGGGTGCGATCCATTTTACTAGATACGATCATGGAAATATAGGATGTGATGGAGTTTACAGGGTGTGATCCCCAAAATATAGGATGCGAACCTAAATACCGAGTATGAGCCTAAATAGATAGGGTACGACACACTGATCAATTTCACCTAAAATAAAGACAAAAACTATGCAAACAAGATGTGATCCAGGGTATCCTAGATGCGATCCAGGAAATACCAAATGTGACACGGGATTTGCAGGTTGCAATCCAGAATCCTAGATGCAGTTCAAAATGGAAGTGGCTATAAAAGCTAGAAAAATGCATAAATTTAAAATTTGCAAAATTCACAGGGTAGTTTTTCACAGGGTAGTTTTTTGAGCACTTACCGACGGTGGGTAGTCGACTGGGCACTGATGTCGATGGTTCATCCCAAAATGATGCTTCCTCACAGGGACTACCATTTTCTCTGCAGAGCTCTCTGAATTACTATGGAGGAAAGTGAAAATGAGTAGTGAAATGGTAATTTTTGAGGCTTATATTGGTCTTTTGAGCCATTTAGGAGCTCTGAAACTCCTCCCAGACATTTACAATTACATTTATGTTCTCTTTTTAATCAATCAGGAACCAAATCGAAGGTGCATAAGATGTTTTCAACAGCACAGTACCATTCTTACGACAATTTCAAAAACTACAAATTTGCTTCATTTGTTCCAAAAATCTATTAGATTGTATATTTTATCATAAATCTTGGTCTGACATCATTTTTATTCATCTCACCACTCATATTTTCACATAATTAACTTGATAATCATGTGTTTATTTTTAAACACACCTTCTTTTCCTACTTCTTCTATTCCATTCTTTCTTAACTGCTTCCTGCAAGTCATACATCATTTCAAACTGAGGGATTTTTATTCTTTTCCTTCAATTTTGTTCCTGAGGGGGCATGATCACACTATCATCAATTAATTTTTTTCTCGAAACAACATTAAAAATAACTTCGTTATCTAACCAACTAGGGGCATAATAGTTCCCTTGACTAAAGTCAGAACTGTTGGATAGAAAGCTTTGGTTCTCATAAGCTGGATATTTTGTGTTTCCTCATTTTTTCAAAAAATATTTTTATTAAGCTCCTAGCAGCTTCATACTAGCTTTTTGGATGACAACCAAGTTCAGAATCAGTATTATCAATCTTTGGATGACAACCAAGTTTAAGATTGGTACCTTTAAAATCTTTTATTGATTTTTGGAGGACAACCAAGTTCAAAATCAATTCTATCAGTTAGTTCAATCAAGCGCAAGACTGATCTTGTCAACATTTTGCTCGACAACCAAGAATGGAATTCTCAATCTTTCTAAATTCAAAATCGAGAACTTTCTTTAAATAAATGTGCTGCTCACACATTAATTCAAAGAGGGGCAAATGTAACCACCTGAATTTGGTATGTTCCAACTATGGACCCTATTTTCCCTAAGTGTGATCATACCCCCAATAATGTCCAAATGACCCTATTACTACTTGGCATAATTCTTTTGAAATCAATTTAATCTCCTAAAGTGATCAAAGAACTAAATTATTTACTTTTAGCCAAAATCAAAATCAACCAAATACATGGCTAAAATGATTAATTTGCTAGGAATTAAATAAATCCCTAAATCAATTGACCACTTGCAAATAACTCATTCCCCTAGCCTATTTAATCTAATTAAAATGGCTATAGTCCCCTTAATTATTAAAAAGAAATTTAATTGTTTAAATAATTAATTCCTATATTTTAAATGAATTAAATAAGTTTAATTCATTTAAT
>MU224392.1:568564-642987 GCA_018584345.1 Thuja plicata
CAACCTAACCTATCTCAACCACTTCTACCCTGGGTTCTAACCCTTCTCAACCCATTCACCCTTGCTAATATAATCCTAATTCTAATTCTAACCCTAACCCACCTCCTAATGTTGTCACATTCCATTACGGAATGATTAACAACTCCACCCACTTGAGAAAGTCAAGGAATCTCAAGATTCCTTCAACAAGTCCACCTTCTCAAGCCACCCTCTTACACCCTTCCCATGCTTCTTTAACGCTTTCATTAATGCCTCGTTAATGAAGATGCCTTAAGCCCATGTCTCCTCCATGCCTCATTAATTCTCAAGGCATTAATGGCTCTTACACCACCATTAATGAGCCCCTCAACTCATTAAAGAACCTCTCTCTCTCTCTCTCTCTCTCTCTCTCTCTCTCTAGTATGCATTTTGGAGCACAAAAGAGCCTTCATCTCATATTAGAAAATACATTGTTATGCTGCTAAGATTTAGATAGCTTCATTTTCATCTCATAAGTTCCATTAGCATGCATTGTTATAATGTCCATTTTTAGACTAATATGCATTGGTCATTGAATAATAGCTTGTTTTAAATCAAGCCTTTCATGCTAGGTTGTTTATGTCACTGGTATTTAGCATAAATCTAAGGGCTTTTATGTTATTTTCTACACTCATCCTAGTTATAAAGTAATAAGTTGAAGTTATGGTTTATATGCTCATTAACCCTTGTTTTTCACTAACATAATGACTTATTGAAGTGTTGTGTTGTAGATAACAGGTGCACAATTATACACACACAACTCCTACTTTTTATATTCCCTTAATATAATTACATTGTAGGATTGGCTGCACATGAAGTTTCAACAAATGCAACCATCCGCAACTATTTTCTGGTTATTAGTTTTAAACATAATAGACTTTAGATAATTTTAATGAATAGGTAGTTTCTCGAGAAAGCTTTAGTTAAATTACTTCCTTAGTTACTTTATGTTTTAATTCATGCTTAAGGTAACTCTTATTATTTATTCCAACTTTTACCTTGATTAGTTACTTTCTCTATTAAAAGGAATAATGTAATTTCATATGATAATTAATTTCTTTTCTTAAAACAAGAAAGGCACATAATGAATAATTACATACACACACCCATTTATTAAGACATAATATAGGCATATTTATAGAATTACAAAAATATATTTATATATAGACATATGCATATGTGTGCACCCATATGCCTATGTGTACATATAACCAAGAAATTATTATTATTATCAAAATCATGCATTACTTAAATACATTAGAAAAGGTATATTACCATGTATATAACTCCATCTTACCATCCAATAATTACTAACCAAAAATTCAACCACAACAATATTCACGTAGTTCTAGGGATTATAACGAATATCCACAATGACCAAATACCAAAAATCAATAAACGGACATCAATCCAAAAATGAAAGACAAATCCCAAAAGGACCCAACCTGGGAACAGGGATTAAGGCAAGGCTTAGTCTTGCGGAACCAGGTGTTATCTCAGTCACAACAATGATTGAGGATTTAGAGAGCACGCTCATACCTATGGAGCCAGGTGGAGACGATGCTTGATACCTACAATCTTACACCACCAAGGAGAGATACATGTGCATAGAAACATATATATACATATATAAGACATTGCAAATAGATGACCAGGATCGATACATCATGTGGACCTCAACTAAGTGAGTAACTACGACTTCGTCCTAAGTCATGAAAACACATCTGACATATATGCCAAAAGTAAAACATCATAGAAAATTCTTGAAAGCATGTTAGTCAAAATAGAACATTATAAGTGGGAAAGGTTAGAATTAGAATTATTGCATATAATAATTCTTTTTCTTAAAGACATTAATCATGAATGCATATATCAAAAACATCTAACTGAGCATAATATCATCTAGATCTATCAAAATCTAGACAACTAAAAACATATAGTTTATGCCAAAATTTCCAACTTAAAAATAATAGTATAGTCATCCGAGAGGGTATTACATCCTCCCCCCTAGAATTAGGCTTACTCCTGGAAGCCTGGAAATATATAAGGATAGTGAACTCTAAGTTTAGCAGCATCCTCCCAAGTTGTTGAGGCCTCGCCATTAGGATCCCATTGGACCCTTACTTGATCTATAGTATGACCCATGAGGGTTAGATTCCATTGTTGTAGGATATGTACCGGCTCCAAATCAAGTTGCCCGTCTGCTACCTGTAAAGCATTCCAGTCTAGGACATGAGTCAAATCAGGAATATATCTTCTAAGTATAGAAACATGAAATACATCGTGAATATGAGCGAGGCTGGGTGGTAAGGCAAGTCAATAAGCAATTGGTCCTATCCTTTCAAGGATCTCAAAGGGACCAACAAATTGGGGTACCAACTTAGAGCCTTTTCTGTAATAGATAGGACTCTTTCTTGGTCTCACCCTAAGGAACACTCTTTCTCCTCGAGAGAAATGTACATCTGATCTGTGAGCATCAGCATATTTCTTTTGTCTGTCCTATGCAGTAATAATGTGTTCCCTGATCCACTCTACCTGGTGCTCCATATCTTGCAACATTTCTGGTCCAAGGAGTACCCTATCTTCCAATTGATCCCATCTCAAAGGGGTGTAGCAAGGATGACCATACAAGGCCGAAAATGGGTACATACCGATGGAGCTATGGTATCCATTACTATAAGAAAATTCTACCAAGTATAAGTAATCTTCCCAAAGGGTCTGCCTATCCATCACATAGATCCTGAGCATATCTTCAAGAACCTGATTAACTTATTCAGTTTGACCATCCATTTCTAGGTGATAGGATGAGCTAAAGTTGAGTTGAGTCCCTAATGCCTATTCTAGGGAAGTCCAAAGTGCAAATGTGAAAACTATATCTCAATCAGAAATAATCTTTCTAGGGATACCATGAAGTCTTACTATGTCCTTCAAAAATACTCTAGCTAATGTAATTGCTGTGTAAGAGGACTGCATGGGAGTGAAATGGGCTACCTTTGTAAGTCAATCAACTATAACCATGATGGAATCATGTATTTTTAGGGTAACAGGAAGTCCCACAATGAAATCCATGGAGATAATATCCCATTTCCACTCTGGAACAAGATGGGACTGCAGGAGACCTACCAGATGCTAATGCTTAGCCTTCACTCTCTGACACTCTAGACACCTTACTACATAATCTGCTATGTACCTCTTCATCCCTGACCAATAGTACAACTGATGTAGGTCAGAAAAAATTTTCTTCACTCCTAGATGTGCTGAATAGGGTGCTCTGTGACTTTCTGCTAAGATAAATGTGTGAAGGTCACCTGATAAAGGCATGTAGATTTGACCCTGATGTTCTTCTTTCTTCTGATCCAACACAGCAAACACCCTATGAGATCTACTAGCATCCCCTATGGTAGTTTTTGAGGTGGCCTGCTTATAACTAGAAGCCGGTGTTGATTTTTGAGGATAGTTTACTGCAATATGACCATGTTGTCCACAAGAATAACACCCTATATTTCTAAAAAAATCTTCCTAGAGCCAAGAGAACTTGACTATTGAAAGCTTCCTTGACTACCATTCTGTTGTGTACTTTGTATTAGTTGAGAATTTGGATAATGCTTGGCATGCTTCCCATTGCAGGAGTTTCCTAATTGAGACCCTTTATTTTTGTTGTTGTAAGAGAATTTATTTTTATGTGGGTTTTGACTGCCCTTGGATGAGGAAGGATAGTTCTTAGGGAAGGATGTTCCCTAAAACTATTTTCCTTTATATCCAGACCTAGATTCAGGGCCATTACTCCCTAGATTATACATTTGACCTCCCAAACCTAAGGCTGCATTATGTTCAACAATACGAGCTTTAATGACTACTTCACTAATAGTTTGAGGCTCAAAGACCCACACTTGGCTAGAAAATTGACTATTGAGTCCTCTAAGGAAGTGTTGAGTAAGAATGGCTTCATCATCCTTATAACCTGAATAAGTTTTGAGTTTGAAGAAGTGTCTTTCAGAATCATCAACTGACATGGTTAACTATTTTAAATTATGAAATTCTTCTGCCCGCTCATGTCTCCAATGGTTAGATAGAAACTGAGCTTTGAAGAGTTCTAGGAACAGTTCCCAAGACAAGGTGGCTATGTAAATGTGCAATTTTTCTTTCTCTATTTCCCACCAAGAAGAGGCGAAGTCCCTCAGGTGAATAACTACAATGTGACCCTTGGTGTTACTATGGTATGGATGCATGGAAAATAACCTTCCCAAATCAATTAACCCTATTTTAGTGGTGGCACCACTCTGTGCTCCCCTAAATAAAGGTGGGTTTTCTCTAAGGAGATCCCGCATGTGAGAAGCTCACAAAGAATCCTCCTCTATTTCCATATTCCTTCTCCTAGGGCTTCTTTCCATTTCCCTCTCATGGTGGTGAGAGACATTAGACTCATCCTAATGGCCCCTATCCTGGCCTACATCAAGTCTTTGCAATATCTGTTGCAGTAACTCCTACATCTGAGCTCCTTAAAAATCCCCTATGTTTCTATTAGATTGTTCCCAACTTCCTTCTTCCTCAAACTATTCTTCCTCTTGAGACCCATCCTGGTGGGATCTCAGAGGAGTGTTTTGGGCATCCCTTCTACCACGGGTAACTAGAGGCATCCTAGATAAAACAAGGATAGAGATAAGTCTAAAGGTTCTAGTCCCAATTTTGGGTTTGTGGTTTTAGTGATGGGTGAAATTGTCTAAGCTTAATGAGCTGATATACCATGGGTTCTAGTGTGGCAACCTAGGGCTCTGATACCAAGTTTTCATGCCCCACTAGGGAACCATGAAGAAAACTAGAAAGGTTACTCAGTTAAGAGTCATTACAAAGTAGTAAACTTATATATATATATTTTTTGTTTTAAAGTTCTAAAGTTACAAATTTCAATTACAGGTTCTCCCTAGGTTCCCTAACGAACAAGAATTAACCATAAATTTTATTATTAAAGAAAAGACATAAGATTTCATAACATTCATTATACCATAGTCACTAACATATTCATTCTTATAAACCTTTGTTCTTCTAAATCATTTTAACTTCTAGTATTTCAATGTTCTTTTCTTTTCAAACTTTTAAAAGAAGTATGCATAAAGTAATGAGCTTTCCTAATAACCATTACATGCCATTTAGAAATAAATACTCATTTCATTTAAAATATCAATATATCCAATTCTTTTCTCTTTCATAACCATGAGGCATCACAATTCTAACATATTTTCCATAAACAAAGATCACTTCTTTTCCTTAGTTAATACATTCTTTACATTGAAAGGTAGTTTATCCCTTTTTTCCCTTTTTCCTAAAACTACCCATCCCATTACATCAATCTGAAATGTATCAAATATTAATTTACATTCATCTCCTCTTGGGAGGTTACATTAATGGAATATCATTACATGATTAAAAACAAGGAACAATACGAAAGTCTTCATCTTCTGCAAATCTGGAGAAAGCACAAGCAGGGTCCATCCACAACCCTACAAACAATACCTTGATAAAATATTTACCACCCAACCATGTGGATATCCAAAAAGGATCCACTCCCCCATGCTAGGAGATAAACACCATGATCCATGCAAGAAGGTGATAACTAGGCCATTCCTAAGGAGAGGGTAGTGCATTTACCAAAACATAATTGAAAACATGAGAAGAATACAAAAACATGAAACACATCAGTAGAAACTCTAAGACATGCTAGGTGAGTGTCATCGCATAGCCCTCACCCCTTGGGTTTCCCTGGTCAACCACTTTGGGCCCCAGCCCTCAAGTAGGAACATGTAGAACTAAATGTCTCTCATAGGGACAAGACTGTCTGATTGTACTATCACAATAGTACCTTCTCCCACTCCCATCTGTAACCTTTACTAGCACTACCAGCATGGGCAAGGCTTAATCTTAGTTAATGTGTAATACCCTTCCCATAAATTATTATTGTTATCACTGGATTAACAACTCCACAGTGGGTTATCTTGGTACTAGCCACTTAGGGCCCCGACCCCCACTGTGAGACACTCACCTAGTGTTTCTAGGTTTCCTACCCCTATCAATCTCATCAAAACACATAAGGATAAGCATAAAAAGTATACAAGAGCTCATAACATCCACATGGAACATAAAGAAAGTCACACAAGGTTTCTAGGGTACTTGAAACAACCCTAACCCTAATCAGGGTTCCAAATATTATAACAAGCTTGTAAATCATCATAAACATAACATCATGTATAAATAGGATATTCTACAAGTAAGAACAACTTCTAGGGCCAACCCTACGTCAACACCAAACCCTAAACCCTTCTGAAAACCCTAAAACACAAATTAAAAGAGTCCTGCATAGGTGGAACCCTAAGTTGCATAGGTGGTGCTTCCTATGCAAGTGGTCACACATCCTGTGCAGGTGGTACCCAGTTCTATGCAAGTGGTCAGGACCTGTGCAGTCTTCGGACAACAACCTTCAGATTTGACCTTCAGGGTAAAACTAGATAAGATGGAGGCCCAGAAGGAAGAATCAGAGAGATACCCAGTTGGTATTCCTCAGTTCTCCTTCTAAAGAATCCCTCAAACCCATCTACCCTTATGTGAAATCTTCTTAGTTTCTACCCACAAGTGCAAGGTGTAGAAAGGTGACCACCAAAGATAAAGTTCTAACTAAGAAGGTATTCTGCATACTATCTACAGAATGAGGTTCTATCAGGAAGAAAATACATTCTAAGATGGAAATACATAGAGAAGAACAAATATACAACAAATCATAAACTAAATTCATTACCAGGTATACTTTCATTATTGCATTCATATGAGATAGCATAAACATCCAAATAAACACAAAGGAAATCCATTGTTCATACAACTATAAAAGATATTAAACAATCATAGCAATCTAATAGACAGGATCCTCTTTTCTGGGTAGAGCCTACCTGGAGTCCTGCGGAGAAACCTTTGATGCAATCCAATTCTAATCTTGCCAAGCCTATGCTCCTCCATCCTTCTAACCAATCAGATACTCTACCAATATTTCCCTCTATCCTTCTAATAGTTTACAGATAATATAAAGTTTTCTGAACATAATTTTCCTCTCTCTTTTTCCTAACTCCTACTTTCTATATTTCGTTAATATAATTACATTGTAGGATTGGTTGCATGGGAAGTTTCAACCGATGCAACCATCCGCAACTATTTTCTAGTTATTAGTTTTAAATATAACAGTCTTTAGATAATTTTAATGAATAGGTAGTTTCCTGAGAAAACTTTAGTTAAATTACTTCCTTAGTTACTTTATGTTTTAATTCATGCTTAAGGTAATTCTTATTATTTATTCCAACTTTTACCTTGATTAGTTACTTTCTCTATTAAAAGGAATAATATAATTTCATATGACAATTAATTTCTTTTCTTAAAACAAGAAAGGCACATAATGAATAATTACATAAACACACTCATTTATTGAGCCATTAATATAGGCATATTTATAGAATTACATAAATATATTTATATATAGACATATGCATATGTGTGCACCCATATGCCTATGTGTACATATAACCAAGCAAATATTATTATTATCAAAATCACACATTACTTAAATACATTAGAAAAGGTATATTACCATGTATATAACGCCATCTTACCATCCAATAATTACTAACCAACAATTAAACCATAACAATGTTCACCTAGCTCTAGCGATTATAAGAAATATCCACAATGACCAAATACCAAAAATCAATAAATAGACATCAATCCAAAAATGAAAGACAAATCCCAAAAGGACCTAACCTAGGAACAGGGATCAAGGCAAGGCTTAGTCTTGCGGAACCAGGTGTTATCTCCATCACAACAATGATCGAGGATTTAGAGAGCACGCTCAGACTAGTGGAGCCAGGTGGAGATGATGCTTGGTACCTGCAATCCTGCATCACCAAGGAGAGATACATGTGCATAGAAACATATATATACATATATAAGACATTGCAAATAGATGACCAGGATCGATACATCATGTGGGCCTCAGCTAAGTGAGTAACTATGACTTCGTCTTGAGTCATGAAAACACATCTGACATATATGCCAAAATTAAAACATCATAGAAAATTCTTGAAAGCACGTTAGTCAAAATAGAACATTATAAGTGGGAAAGGTTAGAATTTGAATTATTGCATATAATAATTATTTTTCATAAATACATTAATCATGAATACATATATCAAAAACATCTAACTGAGCATAATATCACCTAGATCTATCAAAATGTAAACAAATTAAATCATATAGTTTATGACAAAATGTCCAACTTAAAAATAATAGTATAGTCATCCGAGAGGGCATTACACGTATTCTACTTTGCCATGATGAAAAGTTGTCTTTATTCAACTTGGGCACATCTCATCTATTCATCTTGTTATTTTTTTCTTGAGTTGTTTAACTCCCTTTCTAAGCACACAAGCTCTGATACCAATTGTTAGAAATAATTGAGTGGGAGGGGGGGTGAATCAGTGGCATAAAAAATATTCCAATTAATTAACCCAAAAAAATATTACCACAATATTAAGCCTCTAGTTATCTTCAATCCTATAAGATGAATGTTTTTAAATATACTTATCAAATTACTAGTGCTTGGAATGCTCTGTTAAACATTATTCTTTTAGTTTACCGAATAGAAGTCTTTCATTTACCAAAAAATAGTAAATTACTTAGAGTATACCGATCAATCCAGATACGTTACGTGTAATGCAAAACACTAAAGTAATGAAAAATAAACATATTGACACATGGATTTTTAACGTGGAAACCCTATTAAGGGAAAAACTAGTTGGGAATGGTAACCCAAAATTTTCACTCTTCTAAAGTGAGCTCGGTGAAGAGACAACCCTGTTAAAGGTCACAAACATGTTTTTAGGTGTGACCTTGTTAGAGGATTTAATAGAATAGTTTGTCACTTGATATCGAGTATCCCTATGCTACCTTCTATGACCAAACCCAATGTAGTTTATCAAAAGGTATTTGGCATCTCATGCTATCTTCATGATAAAATTCTTTGATACTCCTTGGGATGTATCTCAATATAGAAAGGATCTTTAAATCCTGATCGGTTAAGAGACTTTTTGAATCAATGGTTAAACTGAAATAGTAAATGATTTGTTCATACATATATCTTAGACTAGCAGATTTTTTAGATCTATTATAAGTTATTTCTGATAAATATATCTTTTCAATACCTTTGCTCCACTTTCTTCTCAGTGATGTTGTGTTCCTCTATTGCTCGGTGTCCGTAGAAATATCTACCTCTTTCCTTAGCTTGATTGATCAGGACTACATGAATTTTTTCTTCATCAGTTTCTCTTCAGCATCCTCTTTTCAATTCACTCCCCTTCCTTTAATTTGTAATGAATTAAGTTGTCTCTTTATATACTTGATATCACTATTTCTAGGTTCTTGACTTTCTTGATCTTGGTGTGATCCACAATTCTCGCCAATCTGATTTAAAGAATAACTCTTGTTTTGTCTCGTAAAAATATTCTTTCTAACTAGACAAAACAACTTTAAATCCTTTACTTATCTCTGGCTTTACCTTGTCAATGAAAACAATGATGACTACCAATTAAGTCTATATTTAGCTCTACCAACAAGATATTTTGTCATTTCTGAACTTCAGTTAACTTTAGTGTTTTAACTCTTGTTAGCTTGGGTCAACACTTGAGTTCTCATTGGGATTCTCCATCAGGGTTGTCTGTCTGTCAGGTTACACTGTGATTCTAGCTGTCGGTTATGCTTGTGATTCTTCTCGTCAGTAATTCTCGTCAGGTTATTTTCTTGGGCATCACTATGACTTAAATTTTAGTGATATTTGTCTTTCATGTTCCACTAGCCGTCTGTGTTTGTAGTCACTTACTGAATGATTATCTTTTATGCATTACTGAAAGCATAATATTTATCTCTCTAATTCTTTGAAGTCTTTGACACTTTGAATATGACTGATTAGATTATATCAAGTTGACATCAATGACAATACAATCCATTAACTGATTTAATGTCTTGCATTATCTTTCTGCATTCCAGTGATCAACTTAACATCTTCAAACATTCAATTAGCTACATGTCATCACATCTTGGGTTCTTGCCAATCCTGTATCAACCAAAAATATGTTTTTTTCATTTAGTATCTTGTTGGAGACTGCTCAGTAAATTGCTTGGTAACTTCTTTTCTTGGTGGGTTGAAGGTTTGTTGTTTCACCGCTCGAGCTTGGTTACTTGCTCTGGATAGATTCACTGATGAGACTCGGTGGACGTTCTTTGTTCCTTTGTGGTTTTCATTGAATGGTCTCTGTTCTCGGTAGTCTTTCTCACTGAGTTGGTTTTTGGACATTGGATCTTCTGGCCAAAATGTGGATTTGATTTCTATATCATAATTAATGTTGGGGTCTCTCATTGAATCTGGGTCTTTGCTGTTTCTTATGTTGGATCTTTAGGATCTTTGGTGCTGACTTCTTGTGGTCTCTTGTATATATTTGTTTTATGTTCTAAGATTTGGGTAGGAATTAAGATAAAATATTTGGATCACATTTCTATGACCTTGCATGTATTCATATTATTCTCTAACGATCTAAATGTATATGGTCATAATCGGGAAGGCCTTATAGCCCGACATGTAAGATGTTTGATGAAATAATATAAAGTTTTTCTGTCTTTCTTTCCATTTCTATGTTGTCTCTTCTGAGTTGTTTTTCAATTTGGTTTGGATAGCTGGGAGTGCCTTGGGCCCTGGTTTTCCTTACCTTCCTTGCGTCAGCTGGTATCAGAGAGAAGGTTGAGTTTTGAGGTTCCTTCTTGTGAACCCTAGTGATATTTTTTGTAGGGTAGAATATTGTGATCTCACCTACAATTATAGAGGGTTTCAAGATGGTTCATGGGAGAGGAAATGAAGATCTAGGTCTAGCTGATATGCTAAGACATATTGCTGTGAGATTGGAAGTTGTTGAGATAGTCTAGTGCAAAGGAAGACATCTTGAAGATGTTAGTGATGATGAATTTGAGGAAGTGCAAGGAGAAGCTAAACCTACACCTGTGATGGATAAGGAAGAAGAGAGATTCCTACAAGCTTTGAAAAGCTTGAAGTCTACACCTTAGTTTAATCCTCCCGAGTATAGTGGAAATTTTAATTCAGATGAATTGATAGACTAGATAACTAAAATGGAAAAAATACTTTGAGTATGAGAATATATGAGAGGAGAAAAAGGTAAAGATTGCAAGTACAAAGTTGAAGGTTCATGAATCGTTGTAGTTGGATCATTTCTAATTGGATCGAAAGAAGGGTAAAGACAAGATCAATGTATGGGACAAGATGCTAAACAAATTGAAAGGCACGTTTCTACCTTGTGATTACCAAATTAACCTAGTTAGGAGAATGAAAAGTTTGAAGAAAAAGATAGCTTGGTAAAAGATTACACCAAGGAATTTTATAGATTAGAAATCATATCTGGACATGCTAAAGATGAAGTGGAAAGGATATAAAGATATCTAAATGGATTAAGAAGTTCTATACAAGATGAAATCCGCTTGGTAAAGATGGAGAGTATTGAAGAGGTATATCAGTTTTCCCTAAAGGCTAAGGAGAAATTGAACAAAATATATGAACAATGAACAATTGAACAAAGGAGAGACTGAGTGGAAAGGTGGAAGTTCATTCTGAGAAAGAGGCAACTACTCCCGAGGTGGTTATAGTAGAAGAGGGTTCCAAGGAACTTGTTATAATTATGGTGAAGAAGGACATAGATCTTTTGAGAGTACACATGCAAACAAGAAATTCGGTAGTGGAAGAAATTATTTGGCACAAGAAGAGTCACCAAACGAGCCTGAGAAGGAAGGAAACCTAATGGTCAGAAGAATATTATGAAGTGAGAATAATAAGAAAGATCCTCTAAGGAAAATTTTGTTCAAGACTAGATGTAGAGTTGTAGACAAAGTTTGGAAGGTAATTGTTGATAAGCTCGGAGAATCTAGCATCGAAGGAGATGGTTAAAAAATTGTAGTTAGAAAGAATGAAGCAACCAAATCCCTATCAAATTCTGTGGATCAAGGATGAGAATACACTAATGGTGAGTGAACAATGTTTTGTGAATCTAAAAATTGGATAGTATTATGATAAAGTGTTGTGTGATATTATCCCTATCGATTGTTGTCATATTTTTTTGGGTAGACCTTGGAAATATGATAGACATGTTATACATGATTGAAGAGTGAAAAAAAATACTATTTGGGTTGATGGTAAGAAGAAAATCTTGTTACCTTTGGTTGAAGAATTTGTTGGAGAGATATGTACATCTATGAGAGTTTGTTTGATGGAAGGTAGACAATTTGTTAAGGATTTGAAAAGAAATGGTATGTGTTATGCTTTGATTCCTAAAAAACTGAGTAAGAACATAGAAGATAAAGTACCTAAAGAAGTTGAGAAATTGATCACAAAGTACAAGGAGATTATTTCAAATAATGTACTTGATGGTTTTCCATCGATTAGAGATATTATTCATTGTATGGATCTAGTTCCTGGAGCAATTTTTCCAAACAAGGCACCACACCGATTAACACCAGACAATAATGAAGAACTCAAATGACAAGTTCATGAGTTGTTGAAGAAGGGTTTGATTAGAGAAATTTTGATTCCATGTGTAGTACCAGCAGTGTTAGCACCTAAGAATAATGGAGAATGGAAAATGTGAACTGATTCAAGAGCAATCAACAAGATGACAGTCAAGTATAGATTTCCTATACTGAGGATGGATGATATAATGGATTTTTTGAGTGGAGAAAAATATTTTATCATTGATTTGAAAATTGGATATCATCCTATCATAATTAGAGAAGGTGATGAATGGAATATTGCTTTCAAGACAAAACAAGGTTTGTATGCGTGGTTGGTTATGCCCTTTGGTTTAACTAATGCACTGAGTACATTTATGAGGTTCATGAATGAGGTTCTGAAGAAATTATTGAATAAATGTGTGATTTTATATTTGGATGATAGTCTGATATTTAGTAAAACTATAGAAGATCATTTGATGCATATAAGACAAGTGTTGCAAAGATTGAAAGAGGAAAAGTTGTTGATAAATTTAAAAAAAGTGTTCCTTCAAGAAAGAAGAACTTGTGTATTTAGGTTTTGTGATTTCAGCTGATGGTTTGAAAATGGATCTTGAGAAAGTTGAAGCTATACTTAGTTGGCTTACACCTAAGAATGTTAGTGAGGTAAGATCATTTCATAAATTGGCAAGTTTTTATAGGAAGTTTATCAAAAATTTCAGTTCTATTTGTAATGCTATGACTGAGACAATGAGAGGAGATAAAAGAGAATTCAAATTGACACATGGAGCTAATAAGTGTTTTGAGACTTTGAAGCAAAAGGTTGATTAATTTCATGTGTTAGCCTTACTTGATTTCAATAAGGTATTCCAAATTGAATGTGATGCAAGTGGAAGTGAAATAGGAGCAGTGCTGACTCAACAAGGTAAACCCGTTGCTTTCTTTAGTGAAATGTTGAATGATGATAAGAGAAAATATTATGTCTATGATCAAGAATTCTATGCTATTTTTCAAGCTACAAAGAAATGGAGACATTATTTGACACTAAGTGAATTTGTGTTATATACTAATAATAAGGCTTTATAATATTTGAGTAGTTAGAATAAGTTGAATTAGAGAAATATGAAATGGGTAGAGTATTTGCAGAGTTTCAAACTTGTGATAAAGCATAAGAATGGAGTTTCTAACCAATTTTCTAATGCATTGAGTAGAATAAGATCTTTGTTGACTAAAATGAGAATTGAGGTTCTTGGTTTTGATGATATGAAAGACTTGTACAAAAATGACCCTGATTTTTGTGAGTAGTGAAGAATGTGCAGAGCACCTATTCCCAATCAACTGAGTAAGTATGAAGACTATTTCATTTGAAAAGATATGTTGTTCAAAGGTATTCAGTTGTGCATACAAAGAGGATCATTGAGAACTAATTCGATAAAGGAGAGACATAGTAGTGGTTTGTTTGGACAATTTGGTATTGATAAAACATCAAGTTTACTCAAGGAATGGTATTTTTGGCCTCGATTGTATAAGGAAGTTCAAAAATTTGTGAAAATTTATGGAGTTTGTCAAGTTGCAAAAGGACTAAGTTAGAATACTAGATTTTATACACTGATTTCTATTCCTGAGAAACCTTGGAGTGATATCATCATGGATATTGTTCTTGGCTTATCCAAGACAATAAGAGGCAATGATTCCATATTTTTGGTTGTGGATAAATTTTCCAAAATGACACATTTCATGCCATGTAGAAAAACATCAGATGCAATACATATAGAATATCTTTTATTTAAGGAGATTTTTGGATTGCATGGATTACCGAGGAGTATCATCTCTGACTGAGATAGTAAGTTTGTTAGCTACTTTTGAAAAACACTTTGGAAGAAGTTGGATAATTATTTGAAGTATAGTTCTACATTTCATCCACAGACTTATCAACAAATAGAGGTTGTAAACCAAAGTTTTGGTAAATTTTTGAGATGCTTAGTTGGAGCCACACTGAGTAATTGGGATTTGATATTGGCACAAGTAGAGTTTGCATATAATAGTTTGGTGAATAGAAGTAATGGAAAGACACCTTTTGAGATTGTTAATGGAACACAACCGAGAGGTATATCAGACTTGAGAGATATTGTTGGAGAAGAAAAGAGAAGTGATGAAGGAGAAAAAATTTCTAAGTTTATGAAGACATTGCATGAGGAAGTGAAACATAAGTTGGAGAAAAGTAATAAAAATACAACGATAGAGCAGATAGATCAAGAAGACATAAGACTTTTGAAGTTGGTGATGCAGTTATGGTTCATTTGAAGAAAGGCAAATTTCCTGTTGGAACATATGGTAAATTAAAGATGAAGAAGTTTGGTCCTTGCAATATATTAAGAATGTTTGATAGTGGAAATGCTTATGAAGTAGAATTACCCAATGACATGGATATATCACCTATATTCAATATTTCAGATTTGTATGAGTATCATGAACCTGATGGAGAAGTGACAATACCAATTGATTATCCTAAGAAACAAATAGAAGAAGTTGAGCATATTTTGAAATAGAGATTTGGAAGAAGTACAAGAGGAAAGGATTACATGGTATATCTGGTAAAGTGGAAGAATAGACCGATTGAGGACTCATCTTGGATTTCTCAATTTGAGTTGGATTCAATTCACGTTGTACCTGACTCATGATTCAAAGAATCATTTCTTTTAACCCCATGTGTCTGATGCAGGAGCATCTTGGGTTCTTCAAAATCATGTATCAACCGAAAATATGTTTATTTTGGTTTAGTAGCTTGTTGGAGACAACTCGATAAAGTGCTTGGTAACTGATTTTCTTGGTCAATTGATGGTTTTTTGTTTCATCACTTGGGCTTAGTTACTTGTTTTAGGTGGTTTCACCAATGAGTCTTGGTGGATGTTCTTGCCTGCTCAGTGGTTTTTATCGACCGGTCTCTGTGCTCATCAATCTTTCTCACTGAGTTGGTTTTTGGATGTTGGATCTTCTGGTTGACATGTGCATTTAGTTTTCATAGTATAATTAATGTTGGAGTCTCTCATTGGGATGTGTGTGGACCTAAATCAGGGTCTTTGTTGTTTCCTATGTTGGATCTTTAGTGCCAACATCTTGTGGTCTCTTGTATATATATATTTTTTGTTCTTATATTTGGGTAGCAGTTATTGGTAGGAATTGAGATAGAAGACTTGGATCGAAGGTCTGTGACCTCATAAGTATGAAGATTATTCTCTAAAGATCTAAATTTATATGGCCATAACCAGGAAGGCCTTACAACTTGAAATGTATGATATTTGATGAAATAATATAAATTTCTTCTCTCTTTCTCTCCCTTTCTATGTTGTTGCTTCCAAGTTGTTCTGCAAGCTGGTTTAGATAGTGAGGAGTGCCTTGGGCCCTAGTTTTCCTTATCCTCCTTGCATGATAAAGTGACTAAGATATGGAGGCCTAAGATTAATAATTCTATGTTTGTTCAAATGGCTTTACATTCTAAAGAAAATGACTTGTAGATAATTGATAGTGGTTGTTCTAGATACATGACAGGTGATAAAACAAAATTTGACAAATTGATTAACTACAAAGGTGATAGTGTAAGTTTTGGTGATGATTCTTTGAGGCAAATTAAAGGTTTGGGTTATTTTATGGTTAGTGAAAAATGTCTATTCATGATGTGTATTATTATGAAGGATCAAAGTACAATCTTCTAAGTGCTAGTCAAATTTATGATAATGGATATGAAGTTATGTTTGATGATCATGGATGTCAAATCAAATTTAAATTAGGATAGTTGGATGCATTAGGTAAAAGATCTAAAGGGAATGTATACAATTTAAAAGATATCACAAATTCTAACAGTCATGAAGATTTTTTATTATGGGATGAACAAGTGAATGAAAGTTGTTTATGGCACAAAAGGCTTGGGTACATGAACTCTGAAAAATTGGTAAAACTTAGTAAGCATCAGAAAGTAAGAGGTATTCCATGTATAAGTAATCCAAACAATGTTATTTGTGAAGGGTGTCAACATGGTAAAAAAAAGGCATCTTTCTCTTTAAAATAATATTTTTCTTCTAGACCATTGCAGTTAGTGCATACTGATTTATGTGGTCCTACAAGGATAATGTTGTTAAATGGTGAAAAAAACTTCATGCTTTTTATAAATGATTACACAAGAATGACATGGGTAACCTTATTAAAGCATAAATTTGGGGCATTTAAAAATTTTAAGTGCTTAGGACCAGATAAAGGTGGTGAGTTTACTTTAGATGATTTTTTTTATTAGTGTGAACAACATGGCATCAAAAAGCAATATGTAGCATCAGAAACACCTCAACACCATGGAGTTATTGAGAGAAAGAATCGAACAATGAAATAAATGGCAAGGACTATTTTTGATGAATCTAAACTACCAAACAGGTATTGGAAAGAAGCAGTACATACAACACTATACATTTTACATAGGACACAACTAAGGGTAATAACTAATTCCACTTCTTATGAGTTATGGTATGGACATCCTACTTCTGTTGAGCATTTTAGAATTTTTGGAAGTAGATGTTTCACTAAGAATTCTGACAATAATATAGGAAGGTTTGATTCAAGATGTGATGAATGAATATTTTTAGGATGTTCTTCTCAAAGTAAAGCTTACAAATGTTTTAATAAAAGGTTGAATAAACTTGTTGAAAGTGTACATGTGAAAGTGGATGAAGTTGTGTAGGATAAAAAGGAAACAAGAATGGATAATAATTTCCTCCAAGACAATGATAATGACTTGAACAAATCAGATAATAAAGTTTATGAAGGTGAAGAACATGCAAAAGATCAAACATAGACACCAGAACTAACAGGTACAAAAACTAAAAGAACAAGATTGAAGAAATATCATCCTCAAGAATAGATTATAGGGGATAAACAAGAAGGTTTTCAAACAAGAACAATAACTACATCTAGTGAATGTGATAATATTTGTTTTCTATATCAAATTGAACCTAAATCATATAAATAAGCTAGTAAGGATGAACTTTGGGTTAAATCTATGAAAGAGGAACTAAGTAAAAATGAAAAGAATAAGACTTAGGAATTAGTACCTAGACCTAAAGATAAAAATGTAATAGGTGATAAATGGGTCCTTAGAAATAAACTTGATGAAAATGGAAAGATAGCAAGGAACATAGCTAGATTAGTGTGTAAGGGTTATGGTCAAATAGAAGGTGTGGACTTTGATGAAAGCTTTGCACCAGTTGCAAAATTTGAACAAATTAGAGTATTTCTTGCATATTCATCTTTTAAGGGTTTTAAAATGTACCAAATGGATGTTAAAACAACATTTATAAATGTTTATCTTGATGAAGAGGTTTATATGGATCAGCCTGAAGGGTGTGAAAACAAAGATTATCCTAATCATGTTTACAAGTTGAAAAAGACTCTTTATGGTTTTAAACAAGCTCCAAGGGCTTGGTATTATAGGTTGGATCAGTATCTTATCAAAATGGCTTTAAAAGAGGTGGTGTTGATAGTAACTTGTGCATCTATGGTACATGCGATGATATTCTTGTTTTTCTTGTTTATTTTTATGATATAGTGTTTGGATTTAATGATGATGCTTTAAGTCAAGGTTGTTCAAAGCTTATGCAATCTGAATTTAAAATGTCTATGCTTGGGGAACTGTTATATTTTCTTGGGTTGTAAATTTCTCAATTGGAAAATGATATATCCTTATCCCAACCTAAGTATGAAAAATAAATGTTAAATAAATTTCATATGGAAGCCTGTAAGCCTATGGGAACACCAATGATAACAGGTTGTAAACTTACTAAAAATGATTATTCTCCTAATGTTGATCAAACCAATTATAGATCAAGGAGTGGTAGTTTACTATATTTCACTTCTTCAAGGCTTGATATCATGCATGTTGTTTGTTCGGTTTAGAAGGGTCAAGATTTATTGATCTTATGGGTATGGATGAACGTTTATATCTAGCTCAAACTATAAAAAAAATATTAATTATAGAAACCTAGATCATTTACTTGCAATGGATGTGGAGAAATTAAGATCACTTGCTAATGTTCAACCCTTAAGTCTCTCTAAAAATAGGTCAAATAATAAGATAGGAAGGAAAATAATGGCTAAATTTGATGATCTTGAAACACTCAAACAAGCCCAATTGCTTTCAATTTTACTTATACAAAAAAGTTGCAAGATCCATTAAAATTGTTAGATGTACACACAACATCAAAAAGGAGAAAAATTTATAACATGCAAAGTGATATTATTGAAAATTTAAGGAAAGTTTTGGGCTCTATAGGGATGCGATCTTGATCTAATTATAAGGCCATTGCAAGAAGAGTGATGTTGACATCCATTGTAGGTAACAATGTTCCCTGAAATAGAAAATATATTTAGTTTCATCTCAGATTGGTTTTAGTAGGAAAACAATATCAAGATATGTTAAGAGGAGAATGCTTTTGGATTATAGCACCTTGGAAGTTAATTGGTCACTCATGTGTAGAGCTCCTCATTCTGATAGGATTAAGGAGGGAATCAGGAATTTGATTACATTACTTTGGAATGATAATACTCATCCTTCATCAAATAGTAGAGATGTTATCATACACAAGGTTAGAGATAATGAATATGAACATCATACAAAACATTTTTTAGACACAACACAACATGAAATGTATGTGTCATTTTGTAGTTCAAATCCTAATATAAATATTGGGAAAACAATGTTTGAAAGATTGAAGCCATATTATGTGAGGACAAAAAAAGTGTTTGAAACTTGTGGTTGTTATCATATTAAATTTGATCTTCACTATCAGGTTTTCCAAAATTTTGTAGAAGACACTTATGGTTTAGAAAATGATCTTCCTAGTAGATGAAGTGAGTTCATCTCATCCATTTTATGTTAAAAAAGAGATGGCGTATTTAGTCAAATATATTGCATAAAAGAAACATGTGAAAAATGTGTTGATTTGAATATTTTACCTTTAAAATATGTAGACATTGATGTGACAAATATGGTAAAAAGAAATAGTTACAAATATGTAAGAAATGAAACAAAATTTGGGAAAGCATAAACTAAATCATAAATCATCTATGTCTAGGTCTAGAGAGCATAAACTAAAAATATCAAAAATATAAAAATGAAATGTATAATAAGTCTCAAATCAAAGATCCACATCATGTCCCAAACTAGGGAGTCATCCAAACACATACGAATGGAGTAACCCTATGATTGGATGTCATGAACATCATATGGCTGTGAAGTAGCAATTGACTCTTGCATGTTTAAACTTGTATATTTAAAAATTACCTGGCCACTAGTAGGTGTTGCATCCATTGAATCCCTCCTATGAACATGCTCTGAGCCCACACTAGAGGTAACATGCTCTTGTAACTATGCCTAAAAAATACTATACATAGAATAGACATCAATATACTATGGCAAATGTCTAAACCATGTACACAAATTTCAAAATAGAAGTGTACACATGCATTTTTAAACTTGTATATTTAAAACTTACCTGACCACTAGTAGGTGCTGCATCCACTAAATCCCTCCTACGAACATGATCTAAGCACACACTAGAGGTAACATGCTCTAATAAATATACCTATAAAATATTATACATAGAATGGACATCAATACACACATCTACAACTAACTGTTCACTATAAATTAAAATAAAAGAAAGAAAATTATATACATGGGTCTTAGGAGTAGGAGGATCATCAGTGCTTTGCACCACCATGTCATCAGCAAAAGCTGCATCACCCACACTATCTCCAGTCTTGAACCTCTCTAGTAATGAGGAGTGTAGGGGTGTGTGTATCTGAGAAAGGAGTGGTGTAGATTCAAAACCTCCAAGATGAAATAACATATCCATATAGGATCCCATATTAGTGTCAGTGTTAACTAGACTAAACCCTCATAGTTTCTCCTTGAATGACTCTAGCACCTTACATATGATGCGTACATCTCCAACTTTTATGTTTGGCTCTGTATTTTTAGAGAGATTTGATGGTGTAGAGTGTTCTGTAGAGTGCAGTGAACTATGATGTGCATGAATAGATGGCATGTCCTAGGCCGGTGGAACTACAAGACCTTGTGCAACTATGATAACATCACTGACAAACTATATCAGGATCCTCTATAATTCTACAATATAGGAATATGATTGCAGGAGATCATCCAAAAAGTAAAGCACCAAATTCAAATGACTCTGATGTCTAGAAATTTCTCATAACTCACCTGTAAAGGAAGACCTATAGATCTACATGTGTCATAAGTCAAGTCTACAATAGTAGTAGATGAAGCCTCAGAAGATGATCTCAGTTGGCTTGGTCTAGTCAAAATATATCTCCTTACCATGTAATAACTAATGGTGGTGGTTGTAGAAGAAATCTTCCCTATCTTGTCGACTACTTCCCTTTAGGAAGCAATGATCACTCTATCTATAGTAGCAGTCGTTGTTGGTGTCACTGCCAAAGTACTTTTCCCAATAAAATATCTATGAGAAGGTACGACTCGATCAACCCTACGACATTGATCATGGTCTAAAACTCTTCCATACTCCTAACCAAATATCCTAAAAGATCTAAATAGTTGATGTTGAGTCCCAAACGGAACTCACCGTATAACTATTGGGAAAAATATAATGAAATCTAGTCGTTATTAGGATAAAAACCATGTTTTGTGAGAAATCAAGTGTATATCATGCATGCTATCTGAGGAATCACACATCGTGTAACCTGATAGGTCCTCACCTTGGCCTTCCCATAATAAAATGGTAAGACCTCTCATTTGATGATATCCTTAGGGACATAGCTCTGGACCGTCTCTATGGATACATCGCCCAAGACCTCATATCTCAACTCTCAAAAAATAGTGTCAAGAAGTTGTGGTGTCAAATAAGAATGAGATCTCATTATTGCATTCAAATCCTCTAGAATCTTCAATATAGTGCGACAAATGTCTCTGTACGACCCATCCTAATATCTAATGATGGAGTCTCAAATTCGGTCCATCTCTATCCAAGCAGTCTAAAAAATGATCATAATATATGGAGTATGAGGTGGAATAGGGTGTGCACCAACATTAAGTGCCTGACCCTCACCCACATCCTGACCCCTAGGTGCATCCCTATTGAGTGTGGCCATCTAGGAGAAACATGTGTTAAGTGTTAACAATTAAGTAAAAGTACATTACAAGTGCATGTAAAATGGAAACTAATATCTGAATCTAAAATTATACTTATACAATACTAAATGATGAATATGAGAGAGAGAGAGAGATAGAGATAGAGAGAGAGAGAGAGAGAGAGAGAGAGAGAGAGAGAGACTTTTTGTGTGTGTGTGTGTGTGTGTGTGAGAGAGAGAAACAAGGAGAGTGAAANAAATTATACTTATACAATACTAAATGATGAATATGAGAGAGAGAGAGAGATAGAGATAGAGAGAGAGAGAGAGAGAGAGAGAGAGAGAGAGAGAGACTTTTTGTGTGTGTGTGTGTGTGTGTGTGAAAGAGAGAAACAAGGAGAATGAAATTGCGTTGGTGAGTAAATTTTTCTAACATTTTCTAATAATTTTCTAAATTTTCCTAAGGTTTTTGTATTTTCTAATTAAAAGAATTATAAATTACTAGAAATGAAAATTAATAACATAACTAACTAAAAACAATTTAAAAACAAACATTTTTTGTAACATTTTCTAGAGTTTTCTAATATTTTCTACTGTTTTCTAATATTTTCTTCAATTTTCTAACATTTTGTAACAGTTTTCTAACATTTTATATGGATTTCTAACATTATCTAATAAAAAAATCATTTTTTTTAAAATTAAAAAGTAGTGATAAGGAAAATCTAAGTAAAATAATTTAAAAAACATATAATTTAAATTTAAAAATAAACATAAAAGGGAAGAAATTTGTGCATGTGATATCAATGAAGATCAAAAGAGGTTGAAAGTGCTCACGAAATGCTGATGTCGGACTGGGATGTCACTAAGTTCACTCCAACCACTGGGTCCACAAAATCTCTGAACAGTAAAAATGGAAAATGAAATTGACTGCCGGAAATTTATTCAGAATCTGGCCAAAGGGATGTTTGTACGAAGGAGGTCTTCTTATAAAGACCCCCACATAAAGTACTTCACGTGAAGAGGTTCTTCACACAAACACCCCCATGTAGGGAACTTTGCGAGAAGGGATTTACCCATTAGTGTGAATACCTCCCTTCGTGAGGGGTTGAAAATGAAATTTTTTCCAACGACCAGTTTTTCTTCATGCCGAAAAGTGGGTCACACTATTGTAAGATCACCCAAAGGAAATAATAAAAAGATTTTTTTGGAGAAGTGCACGTAGAATACTAGTAGAAGATCTCTATTCAAATTTGTTGACAATGACAATAATATTTACCAGAATTGAATCCATGTATGTGGAGATGCAACTTCATCAGTTTGAGTTTTTTCTATGAGATCACTTTTGTATTGGTTGTGATAACTAGTTTCTATTTTAGCACAGTTATCCCAATCGACAGTGAGCCTTAGTAGCATTGATCATTGTAAAAATAGACTTAATCGGTGTTCATATACATGAGAATTAGCTTCTCCATGGTTCTTCCCATCTTGGGTTTTCCACATAAATCTGGTGTTCATTGTGCATTAATTTTCACACGCTTTCAAGTTCATTGTTGGTTTTAATTATCAGTTTGGATTAACATTGCTACTGGTTTAGTTAAGTTTAGAAACATCTTGGGAAAATTGATTCACCCCGCCTCTCAGTTATCAGGGGTTGTTCATTACCTCTCTCTATCTTCATTTAATTTAGATGAAGTTTATTTAGACATAGAAATCAACTTGTCGAAGACTAACTCCAAAAATAGCATGAAGTACAAATAGCATCTCAAACCTTGATCCTCCTTCCACCTTGCCAAAAAATCAAATGTTCACAAAAATAAAACATACTTTCATAAAAGGACTTGGGAAAAAGGAAACATAGATAAGCGTATTCCAAAAACATAGAGAAAGTTTTATGTTCATTTTTATGTTATTGTTTTTCACATCATATAGAATAATAGAATGCATTTTTATTTTGATGCTATTTTTTTCTACCTACATAGAGCATAATAAACAAACAATAATGCATGTTTAGTTTTGATGTTATTCCTTTCTACATATTAAGAAATAAAAAGGTATCTTTACTTTTTATGTCATTTTTTCCACACACATAGAAACATAGGAAAATAATATTGTGTCATCTCTTTTGATGTTGTTTTTTCCCACACGCATAAAGAATAATAGACAAATAATAATGTATCCTTGCTTTTGATGTTATTTTTTTCCACACGGATAGAAACATAGGAAAATAATAATGTGTTGTCATTTTTTATGTCATCTTTTTTCTATATAGGGAAAATAATAGGCAAATAATAGTTTATCCTCTTTTTTAACACTATGTTTTGGCACATTCATAAAAAAACAATAGGGAAAACAATAATAATGCATCCCTATTTTTTATATCATTCTTTTCCACACGCATAGAGTATAATAGATAAATAATAATGTATCCACACTTTTAATGTCATTCTTGTGACCTAAAAATATAGACCAAGATTTTGAACAGTGTGAGGAAGAGTGATCTTTAATGAATTATTCTTTCTAACATTATATTGAAAAATATTTTAAAAATAATTTTAAAAAAAAAAGTATCAATCTTTTAATATATGTTTAAAAATAAAATAAAAAAGTGATTAAGGTTTCCAAATATTGTGTACACAATATATAATTAATTAATTTTTTTTATATTGAGAAATTTGAGTTGAAAATCATAATGTCATTGTAAAAGCATTGAAAATAGGGTACTTTTTCTTAATATTGTGCCAATAAATAGCTTAATGCATCAACCGTTCCTAAGACTTCATAAAAAATTTAAATAATGCGTCAAGATTTTAATGATGCAAAGTCACAAGCATGATGAAGAACAAGGTTGTAAGGATAAATTGATAAAGAAAAATTAAATCACAACCAAGAATAATGTGCAGGAACAAATATTAAAAGGAAACTAAGTGTGTGGAAAACAGTTCCCTATGCTAAACTCCCGAGAAGAGGATCGTGCAAATTCAGATTTAACCCTTAGCAATTACAGAATGATAATACAGTAACATGCATACATAGAAAAATGAGAATGACATAATGATTTACCCTAGGGAAAACCTTTCGGTAAAAAACCCCAGCACTCCAAAACCTGCACAATGTATTAATCAAAACTATTACTGTTTACAATACACTTGTAATGCAATTTCTTTCAGGAGATAATCGACACTTGAAGAAAAATTTGGAAGCATAAAAATGTTCCAACAATACACTAACTTCTCACTCAGATTCACAACCCTAAAAAATGCTTATATCATGCACTTCCCTTTTTAGGGCAACTTCCAAAGACTACCGTATTAGGGTTTTACCATTCTCCAAGAAAATACGAACTCAACATGATCAGTTGCCACATGTCTTGCATGTCTTCACCCATCATCAAATCTGCCACAATTAGCTCTTACAAATATTAATGACTGACATAGGAATCCATCATAATTGTTTCAGTCATGATTACCTTACACATTGTCCAAAGTGCCGACATTTGGAAAATATCAAATGTAAGGAAATATACAAGGTTGAGACACCTTATTCCTAACATTCTCCCACTTGTCGAACACCTTGTAAAAGCCAAAGGAAATAACATGATTTAATTTCTATAGGCCGAGAGGCCCATAGACTCTGAACACCATCTAAAATTCATTGTGCCCACAGGTTTAGTCAATAAATCCACAAAATTCTTTACTATATCTACCTTCTCCAAAATTACCTTTCCATCCTCCACCATATCTCTTACAAAGTGAAACTGCACATCAATGTGCTTCATTCTGGCATGGAAAGTTGGATTCTTTGCAAAGCAAATAGCACTCTGACTATTGCAACAAATTGTAATCTATCCTGCATCAACACCAACATCTGAACATAGTCTCCTAAGCCAAATGGCTTCCTTAAAATCATGAGTAGTTGCCATGTACTATGCTTCTATCATGGAAAAAGTGACCATAGGTTGTCACTTACTCATCCAACTGATGGCACCACCTAACATAGTGAACACATAGGCACTGGTGGATCTCCTGCTGTCAATGTCACCTTCCCAATCTGAATCCACAAACCCACGAATACAAACTAAATGTAGAGCTCCAGAAGAGTTTACATGATAGAATATGGAATACTTTGATGTACCCTTCAAATATCTGAACACTTTCTTAACTACATCCTAATGTACCCATCTAGGTTTATCCATAAACTGACTCAGGGCTCCCACTGCTTGGGCAATGTCTAGTCTAGTATAGACCATAGCATACATAAGGCTACCAACTGCACTCGCATAAGGTACTTTGCTCATTTCCTCCACCTCACTAGGAGATTTTGGACAATCATCCATAGATAACTTTGTTCCCATAGAGACATGAACACACAATGGTCTACAATCTTCCATGCTAAACATGTCCAACATAGACTTCACATACTTACTCTGACTCAACCAAAGTTTTCTGTTAGACCTATCTCTGTTGATTTCTATACCCAGAATATACTTGGCTACCCCTAGATCTTTCATCTCAAACTATGCTAACAACTAAGACTTCAAATCAGAAATCATACCCATACCCTTCCCAATCAACAACATATCATCAACATATAATGCAATAATAAGAAGGCAATCATTGTCAACTTTGAAATAAACACAATGATCAGATTTCAATCTCAGAAAACCAATCGAAAACACAAAGGCATCAAATTTAAGGTACCACATCCTAGGAGATTATTTCAAACCATACAAAGACTTCTTTAATATGCGAACCAAAGACTCTTTACCTTTCTGAATATAGTGCTTAGGCTGTGACATATAGATCTCTTCCTCCAAATCACCATGAAGGAAAGTTGTCTTCACATCCATCTATTCTACCTCTAAATCATATGATGCTTCTAGAGATAACAGAAATCTAATGGATGTAAGCTTTGCAACAGGAAAGAATATTTCACCATAATCAATTCCCTCCACTTGTGAATACCCCTTTGCAACCAATCTGGCCTTATACCTCTCAACACTGTCATCTTCATAGAATTTATTCTTAAACACCCATTTGCTTCCAATAGGTTTCTGTCCTTTAGGCAAAGGTACTAGGTCCCAAGTTTTTTTCTTCTCCAATGAAGCCATCTCATCATCCATGGCCTCAATCCAAGAACTTTCATCTTCCATACCTATAGCCTCTCTCACAAATCTAGGCTCATCAGTGTTTGTAATCAAGGCATAAGCACAATTGGAATCTAACATAGAAAATCCAAACCTCTTTGGTTGCTTTCTTTCTCTCGTGGATATCCTCAAGTCTGAGGTTGAGGTTGTTCTACCTTTTCTTCTAAATTTTCAGAGCTGCTAGAGCTCTCCTCATCATCAGATCCATCATGGTCTCTATGTTCAGTCTTCTCAGGGGTAGGAGGCAACTGAACAACATCTTCTTTCATTTCTTTTTCATCTGGCCGTAGCACAATAGGAGAAGGTGTTAGATCTCTAAAAATAAAATTTCTACTAAAAAAACCTTACCAATCATAGCATCCCAAAGCTTTTATCCTTTCACACCAACACTGTAGTCGATGAAGATACATTTTACAGCCTTGTTTTCCAACTTAGATCTTCTCTCCTTAGGCACATGTGCATAAGCTTCACAACCAAAAACACAAAGATGTCTAACTGAAGGCTTCTTACAAGACCACACCTCCATGGGTGTTTTACCAAAAAGAGATGATGTAGGAGATCTGTTAACCAGAGAGCAAGCAGTGGCCACAGCTTCAACCTAAAACCTTTGTTCAAGGATAGCTCCACTAAGCATACTCCTAGCCTTCTCCATCAGTGTCCTGTTCATTCTTTCTGCAGCTCCATTTTTCTGTGGGGCATAAGGAGTTGTCTTATGCCTCTCGATCCCTCATTCTTTACAGAACTATTCAAAATCTGTCGAACAAAACTCACCACCATTGTCAGTTTTCACACACTTAATTCTTTTACTAGTCTGATTCTCTATGAGAGCTTTAAATTCCTTGAACCGATTGAAAACTTGTGTCTTGCTTTTAAGGAAATAAATCCATGTCCTTCTACTATAATCATCTATAAAAGATAAAAAATATATAGATTTGGAGAGTGAAGGAACTTTAATAGGACCAAACACATCCGAAGGGATAAGATCCAAAATACTAGAAGACTTGTGAGAACTAGAGTAAATCTGAACATGATTTTGCTTACCATAAACACAGTGTTCGCAGAGGTCAAACTCGAGACTACAATCATTTAACCCCTCAATGTGGTTTTTATTTTTTAGGGTTCTGAGACCCTTCTCACCAATGTGGCCAAATCTCATATGCCACAACATTGTCTTTTTTGTAGGAAGTTTGCCTTCCAAAGTGTTAGCACTCTTAGGTACACTTGTTGTACTACCATCAAAACCCATTACCACAAACTTTGTCACTACTGGTTCAGATGGTGGAGATGAAGTGACTGTTTCTCTCTTCCTTGAGATAGAAGAACTATTGCACTGTGAAGTGCAAGCATCCAACTGAAACAGGGTACCTCTCCTAGTACCTTTCGTGAGCACTATAGCTCCTCAAATCATCTTTCATCCATCTTTAAAAAAAATAACTTGCATACATACATCATTCAACATACTTACAGATAATAAGTTTCATGCCAAACTCAGGATGTGCATTACCCCATTGATCCCCTTTACTCATCCATCAAGGAATCTGATAGTTACTCTTCCTCGTCCAACTATCTCTAGGTGAGAATAATCACCTAGGTACACCTTTCCACCATCAAACTCCTTGTACTTTGAGAACCAACTTTGATGAGAGGTCATGTGAAAAGAAGCACTTGAGTCAATAAGCCACACATCATCAGATGCATGAGTGGCCAAGGCTGTGACAAAAGCATCGCCATCTTCTTGATATTTTTCAAAATTTGAATCTAGGCTTTTCTTCTTCTTCTTTGGCTCTTTGCAGTCCTTACGAAAGTACCCAGTCTTACCAAAGTTCCAACATGTTACCTTAGACTTTATAGGAGTCTTAGTTTTCCCATGGGATTTGGATCTACCCTTTTTAGACTTATTGTCATTTTTCTTTCCTCTGTCTTTGGATCTACCATGAACAACAAGGGCTTCCTTGGTTGAATCAGAAGTCTTTCTTCACATCTCTTTAGATAACAGTGAAGACACCACATCATCCATTTGAAAAGTGACAATACTACTCCCAAAGGCCATCACAAGATGGTCCCATGAATTTGGCAAGGAACATAACAGGGTCATACATTGATCCTCCTCCTCCAACTTGACACAAGTTGATGTCAACTATGAAATCAGCATGTTAAATGCATTTAGGTGATATGTAATGGATCCTCCTTCCTCCATTCTTAGAGAATACAACTTCTTTCTCAGGAACAATCTATTCACTAAGGACTTAGCCTGATACACAGACCCAAGCCATGTCCACAATTTGTTTGCGGTCTTCTCATAGAATCTACTAGATAGAGTCTAATGAGACCCTTAGCTTTCTGATCCTTGAGATCCCAATCTTCTTGAGGCATTTTTATTGGTTTGATATCATTATCAACCACCTCCCATACATCATGGTCTATGAGCATGTCTTCCATCTTGAGTTTCCACAACTCAAAGTTTGTGCCATTAAAATTTTCCACCTCCATTCTACTATATGAATAACCTGCTATCTCTTCCTGCAATAAGGTTATGAATAATCTATAAAAATACTCCCATTGAACTAGAGATTATCTCAAAAAACCCATACCCTAACAAATAGAACCAAAACTGGCCAGGCTCTGATACCAACTGAAAGGAAACTAAGTGTCTAGAAAATAGTTCCCTACGCTAAACTCCCAAGAAGAGGATAATGCAAATTCAGATTTAACCCTTAGCAATTATAGAATGGTAATACAATAACATGCATATATAGAAAAATGAGAATGACACAATGATTTACCCTAGGTAAAACCTTTCGGTAAAAAACCCAAGCACTCCAAAACCTACACAATGTATTAATCAAAACTATTACTGTTTACAATACACTTGCAATGTAAGTTCTTTCAAGAGATAATCAACACTTGAAGACAAATTCGGCAGCATAAAAAGGTTTTGACAATACACTAACTTCTCACTTAGATTTGCAACCCTAAAAATACTTATATCATGTGCTTCCTTTTTTAGGGTAACTTCCAAAGACTACTGTATTAAGGTTTTACCATTCTCTGAGAAAATAGGAACTCAACATGATCAGTTGCCACATGTCTTGCATGTCTTCACCCATCATTGAATCTTCCATAATTAGCTCTTACAAATATTAATGAGCGTCATAGGAATCCGTCATAACCATTTCAGTCATGATTACCTTACACATTGTCCAAAGTGTCAACATTTGAAAAATATCAAATGTAAGGAAATATACAAGGTTGAGACACCTTGCTCCTAACAAATATAAGATTTGAGATTCTAGAACTAGTGGATTTACTAATGAACCATAACTAATTGAATATTTGAAGATGTTAAGTTGATGATCACCGAAATGCAGAAAGATAATGCAAGGCATTAAATTAGTTAATGGATTGTATTGTCATTGATGTCAACTTGATGTAATCTGATTGGTTATATACAAAGTGTCAAAGACTTCAAAGAACCAGAGAGATAAAGGTTATGTTATCTGTAATGCATAAAAGTTCAGTATTCACAAAGTGGCAACAGACACCGACAAACAGTGCACACCAAAAAATAGAGAACCCCGAGAGGAAAGTCATAGTGATGCCTGAGAAAGAAACCTAACAAGCATTATCAACAAGAATAATCACAAGCATTATAAATAGACAAAACTTCATAGCATTTCCTGATGGAAAGACAACCCTGACGGAGATACCTGACGAGAACTGAAGTGTTGACCAAGCTAACAAAGAGTTAAAACACTAAAAATAAAGTTGAAGTTTAGAAACAACAAAATACTTAGTTGGAAAGAGCTAAAGAAGGAGTTAATTGGTTGTTAATATTGTTTTCATCAACAAGTTAGAAGCCAGAGATAAGAGAGAGTTTAAAGAAGTTTTATTATAGTTTTCAAGGAGAGATCTATGAGATAGAACTGAAGTAAAGCTTTAAAGAAAGAGTGGATAGAATTGTAGATAACGCCAAGAAAAAGAAATTCAAGAACCTAGAAATAGTTGAATCATGTCTCTAAAGAGACAATGTAATTTATTATAAATTAGGGGAGTGAATAGAGAAAGAGGATGTTGAAGAGAAACTGATGAAGAACAACTTCATACAGTTCTGATCAATCAAGCTAAAGAATAGAGCTATATTTCTATGGACACTGAGCAATAGAGAGACAACATCACCAAGCTAAAAGAAGTGGAGAAAAGGTATTGAAAAAACACATTGATTAGAAAGGTATAATGAGCTTACAATAGATCTGAAAATCTGCAAGTCTATAGTTGTATATGTGAACATATCATTTACTATTTCAATTTAATCATTGGATCAGAAAGTCTCTTAACTGAGAAGGACTTAACAATCCTTTATATATTGAGATACATCCTAAGGAGTATCAAAAAATTTGGTCATGAAGATATCATAGAGAAGCCAGATACCAATTGACAAACTACATTGGGTTTGGTCATAAAGGTAGTATAGAGATGCCAGATATCAAGTGACAAACTATTCTATTTAAATCATCTAACAAGGTCACACCTAATAGTGTGTTTGTAACCTTTAACAGGGTTGGCTCTTCACCAAGCTCACTTTAGAAGAGTCAAAATTTTGGGTTATCGGTCCCAAGTGGTTTTTCCCTTAATAGGGTTTCCACGTTAAAAATCCATGTGTAAAATGTGTTTATGAGTTATTACTTTAGTGTTTTGTTTTACACATAAATAAATTTAGATTTAGTAGTACACACTAAGTAATTTATTGTATCTCGGTAAATGAAAGACTAATAATTGGTAAATAGTAAGAATAAGGTTTAATAGTGAACTCCGAGTAGTTATTTGTTAAGATTATTTCAAGACATTCATCTTGTAGGACTGAAGATAACTAGATGATTAATATTGTGGTACTAAGTTTTTGGGTTGATTTATTGGAATATTTTTGATGCTATTGATTCACCCCCGCCCCTCTCAGTTATTCTAACAATTGGTATCATAAATTGTGTTCTTAGAAAAATATTTTAACAACTCAAGCAAAAGATCACAAGATGAAAAAATGAGACGTGCCCAAGTTGAACAAAGACAAATTTGCATCATGGAAAAGAAGAATAAGACTCCACCTATCAGGTATTGGTAATGTTGTTACTTAACACCTAGATAATGAATATGTGTTTCCTATAGGACCTCACACAGTTGAGAAATTGAGAGAAAAGCATGAACACAATTGCATGATGATAGAGCTTGCTTCTTCACTCTCTGATGCTGAGTTTGAAGATGTCAAAACCTACACCTCTGCAAAGCAAATGTGGGACAAATAAAAATATGGTACATGGAGGAGATGTTAATGTACTAAGAGCCAAGGAAAAAATTGTAAGAGGGAGGTTTGATGACCTAAGGATGAAAGAAGGAGAAAATATCACTCAGTATAGCTACAGAATCAAAGAGGTAGTCAATGCCATTTGAGGAGCTGGAGGTGTACTTGAAGAAGAGACAGTGGTAAGTAAAATCCTAAGAACCTTACTACCTATATATGCTATTAGAGTATCTCCTATACAAGAAATAAGAGCAGTTGCAAACAATAATGTTACTCTAGATAGTCTAATTGGTAGACTGATTTCATTTGAGATGAATAAATTTGATAATAGTGTCTTACCATCTATAGAGTCTACATTCAAATATTCTTTGAAAATAAGTAAGTCAACTCATAAACACACTATGAGAAATGATAGTGAAATTTATAGTGATGATTAAGTTCTTGATAAGATTGAAGCACTAATGGCAAAAAAATTGCAGAGAGGCAAAGGTAGATACAAAGGTAAATTACCACTTGTATGTTTTAATTGTAAAGAGGTTGGACACTTTTCTGCAAGATGTCCTAACACAAGAAAAGATGACAAAATTAATGATAGATCATATGAAAAGAAGTTTGATAGAGGTGATAACAGATATTACCGAAGCAACTGAAAATCTAACAGAAGAGATACCTGAGACTACAAGGACAAAGGGAAGAAATCTTGTTACCTCGCTGAGAATAGAGATGGAGACACTGACACTAAATCTAATGAGGATATTGAGATGGTATTTGTAGCCATGAAGGATGATTCAAATGAAGAAGAAAGGTATGTAGAAACTACACTCATATCTAAGGTTATTAAGAATGATGTCTGGATTATAGATAGTGGTTGCACCACCACATGACTAGTGATAAACAAAACTTGAAACTTTTGAGTACTATAATGGTGGATCAGTAAGAATGGGTAATGAAACACCTTGTCCAGTTCAAGGTAAAGGAATCATAATGTTGAATAACCTGATCAAACGTGAAAATATATACTAGGTAAAAGGGCTTAATTATAATCTATTGAGTGTTTCAAAGCTAAATAACACAGGTCACCGAGTAGAATTTGAAAATACGAAGGCAAAGATCTTCAATGAATCAGGAAGGCTGATTGAAACTGGTGAATAGACAAAAGGTAACCTTTTCTATCTTGATGACATTAACACCACTTATATAATGGCTAGAAACAAAGAGATATGGTTGTGGCATAAGAGATGATGTCATGTGAATTTTGAAAACATGATAAAGATAAGAAATAAGGGGAAAGTAAGAGGCTTACCAAGCATGTCTAAGCCTGAGCATATCATGTGCAAGAATTGTCAAAAAGGTAAGATGACAAAGTCTAGTTTCAAGAGAAAAGCCCATACATCTAATGCAATTCTAGAATTAGTCCATACTGATCTATGTGGACCCATGAGGACAAAGAGTTACTATGGAGATGGATATTTCATTCTCTTTGTAGATGATTATTCTAGAATGATGACAGTTATGTTCTTAAAAGAAAAATTAGAAGCTTTCAAGATGTTTAAATGGTATAATGCTATTGTAGAAAAACAAAGTGGTAAGGAATTAAAATGCTTAAGATTAGATAGAGGAGGGGAATTTACTTCAGATGAATTCACTAACTTCTACAATGAGCATGGAATTAAAAGATAGGTTTCTGCACCAAGAACACCACAACAAAATGGAATTTTTGAAAGGAGAAATAGATCCATTGTTGATTGTGCAAGAAAACTGATGATTGAGAAAAGCATCACTCAAAAATTCTAGAGGGAAGCTGTCAGTACTGCTGTCTACACATTAAACATAGTACAATTAAAGAAAGACACCAAGAAGACACCCTATGAGCTATGGTATGGCTACATACCCAATGTAGGTTACTTTAGAATTTTTGATAGTCAATGTTATATTTTGAAAGATGATAGAAATGGAAAAATTGACTCCAAAAGTGAAGAAGGTATCTTTCTAGGGTATTCCACCAAAAGAAAGGCTTATAAGTGTCTTAACAAGTCCTGTAACAAGATCATTGAAAGTGAAAACATAAAAATAGATGAATATGCAGAGAAAAATAATGAGGAAAGTAGAAAAGAACCAGAATACTACAACAAGTTTGTTTACACTAAAGAACCTAACACTCTACCTAAGCAATAGTGTATCTCTCCCGAGCAACAGAACATTGCACTCGAGCATCAAGCTGCGGTTACCAAAAATCAGGAAATTGCTCAAGATGATGTTCTGAGTGATGGAGATTAGAATGAAGGTCAAGATGATGATCAGAATGGTGGAAAAAGAGCTAAACCAAAAATTTCCAAGTATTTCAGAAGACATCATCCACAGAACCAGATCATAGGATACAAGAAGGATAGAATGAGAACTACAAGTAAGTCACTGAACACTAGATGTTTAATTTGTGATTTTGAGCCTAAATCTGTTAATACTGCACTTGAAAATGAAGAATGGGTCAGTGATATGAATGAAGAGATAGAACAGATTGAGAAGAACAAGACATGGACATGAGTACCGAGACCAAATGATAAGAATGTCATCCGTACCAAATGGATATTCAGAAACAAGCTAAATGAGAATTGAGAAGTCACTAGAAACAAAGAAAGGTTAGTATGCAAGGGGTATGCACAAGAAGAAGGAATTGATTATGGAGAAAAATTTGCACCCATTTCTAGACTAGAAGGAGTAAGAATATTACTTTCTTATGTTGCATTCAAAGGATTTAAGGTATACCAGATGGATGACAAATCTGTGTTCCTAAATAGAATACTAGAAGAAGAGGTATACATTGAACAACCATAAGGAGTTTTTGATCCAGACAAGAGAAACATGGTATGCAGACTACATAAAGCCTTGCATGGATTGAAACAATAACCTAGATCCTGGTATGAAATACTTCACTCCTATCTCATAAACATTGGATTTGTAAGATCAAGTGAAAATAGCAATATGTATTTAAAAGAAGATACTGATGATAATATTCTGATTGCTGAAATATTTGTTGATGATATCATATTTTGGGGTAATGATATGTTATGTAAATCCTTTGCTAATGAAATGAGCAAAGAGTTTGAAATGTCTATGTTTGGGGAAATCAAATTCTTTCTTGGTCTAAATATTCTTCAACAAGATGCAAGCATATATATCACTTAATTCAAATACATCAAGGAAGTGTTGAAGATATTCAAGATGGAAGATTCCAAGCTAGTTGGAACACCTATGGCTACCAGATGTAAGCTGACAAAAGAATAAAAATCAAATGAGGTAAATCGGACCTTGTATAGATCAATGATTGGAAAACTAATGTATGTTTTTCATACTAGACCAGATATAACACATGCAGTTGGAATAGTTGCAAGATTCTCTACTAATTCCAAAGAATCACACTTTACTATTGTCAATAGAATTCTAAGATATCTAAAGAACACCGAAGACTATGTCTTATGGTATAACGAAAAGGGTAAATTTGAGCTTCAATTCTATACAGATGTTGACTAGGTTGGAAACTTAGATGACAAGAAGAGAAGAACTAGAGGATCATTCTTCATGGATGACAGCCTTGTCACATGGATAAGAATGAAGCAAGGATGCATCTCACAATCTAATACAGAAGCAGAATATGTGGTTTCTGTTGCAAACTACTCAAATATTGCATGGATAAAATAACTATTGGAAGGTATGAATATGAAAATTCTTGAACCGGTGATTATCTATTGTGATAATACCAGTGCAATTAACATATCAAAAAATCCAGTCATGCATGCTAAGACTAAGCATATCTCTATCAACTATCATTAGTTAAGAGAACAAGTGCAAGAAAAAGAAGTTATACTAGAATATGTTCAATCAATGGAATAATTAGCTGACATATTCACCAAGCCATTGCTGAAAGATACATTTGAGTACCTGAGACAGAAACTAGGGGTCTAACCCCCGTCCCTTGATTAGTAAGCTAACTAGGAGACTACATCAACCTATACACAAATTAGAAGATCATTCATGTTGATGCAAGTAAAGAAATGGATTGTAAAGATACACTTGTACATAGCAAGGTACAAATCTGCACTGAACACCAGAGATATTTTGGCTAATAAAGAGATATGTTGCTAATGGAAGGGAAATTCAAGTAATATATTAAATAAAGAGTATAAATTTGGCATTGTTGTCAAAAGGAGAGAGAATATCCAGAGGGGGAGATGTAACTTTTAAGGGAGAGAGAATATCCAAAGGGAGAGATTACATATAAAATATCCATCCTATCCAAAGGGAGAGAGATTCAAAGGGAGATAATTCGTACTAAGGGAGAGATTGTTTTCAAAGGAAAAAGAGATGTTCAAGGAGAGGAATAGTCAAGGAGCAACATAGATTAGAGCCAAAATCTTCTACATCTATCTAGTGAAGGGATTGAAGATTGAAGATAGCACTTTGCAAGAAAAAAATATAAGCTATATGAGCTTACCGAGAGCCAGACATTTGCATTAGTTATAGAACAATAAGTTTGGTATTTTATGAACCACAATTGTTATATTTCATATTGTATTTTTAATAATATAGTGTGATAATGTAGTGTGTTTCCATTAATGCCAAAGGGGGAGATTGATGAACCATAACTAATTAAATGTTTCAAGATGTTAAATTGATGATCACCAAAATGCAGAAAGATAATGCAAGACATTAAATCAGTTAATGGATTGTGTTGTCATTTCAATGTCAACTTGATTAATCTAATTGGTTATATACAAACTGTCAAAGACTTCAAAGAACCAGAGAGATAAAGGTTATGCTATCTGTAATGCATAAAAGTTCAGTATTCATAAAGTGACAACAAACACCAACGGACAATGCACACCGACGAATAAAGAACCTGAGAGGAAAGTCACAGTGATGCCCGAGAAAGAAACTTAACAAGCATTACCGATGAGTAGAATCACAAGCATTACTGATGGATAGAACTTCACAGCATTTCCCGATGGACAGAAAACCCTGATAGAGATAGTTGAGGAGAACTAAAGTGTTGACCAAGCTAACAAAGAGTTAGAACACCAAAAAGAACTGAAGTTCAGAAATGAAAAAAGACTTAGCTGGCAGAAGCTAAATAAGGAGTTAACTAGTTGTTCACATTGTTTTCATCAACAAGTTAGAAGCTAGAGATAAGAGAGAGTTTTAAAGTAGTTTTATTACAGTTGTTAAGGAGAGATCTATGAGATAGAACTAAACTAAAGCTTTAAAGAAAGATTGGCTAGAATTGAGGATCACGCCAAGAAAAAGAAAGTCAAGAATGGTTGAATCATGTCTATAAAGAGAAAATCTAATTCATTATGAATTAGGGGACTGAATAGAGAAAGAGGATGTTGAAGAGAAATTGATGAAGAAAAACTTCAAATAGTCCTGATCAATCAAGCTAAAGAACATAGCTATATTTCTGCAGACACCGAGCAACAGAGAGACAACATCACCAAGAAGAAAGAAGTGGAGCAAAGGTATTGAAAAGACACATTGATAAGAAAGGCATAATGAGCTTATAATAGATCTAAAAATCTACATGTCTATAGTTGTATATGTGAATACATCATTTATTGTTTCAATTTAACCATTGGATCAAAAAGTCTCTTAACCGAGAAGAACTTAACAATCCTTTATATATTGAGATACATCCTAAGGAGTATCAAAAAGTTTGGTCATGAAGATAGCATAGAGATGATAGATACCAATCAACAAACTACAGTGGGTTTGGTCATAAAGGTATCATAGAGATGCCAGTTATCAAGTGACAAACTATTCTATTTAAATCCTGTAATAAGGTCACACCTAACAGTGTGTTTGTAACCTTTAACAGGGTTGGCGCTTTACCGAGCTCACTTCAGAAGAGTCAAAATTTTGGGTTACCAGTCCCAAGTGATTTTTCCCTTAACAGGGTTTCCACGTTAAAAATCCATGTGTCAAATGTGTTTATGAGTCATTACTTTAGTGTTTTGCATTACACATAATTAAATCTGGATTGATCGATATACACTAAGTAATTTACTGTATTTTGGTAAATGAAAGACTGCTAATTGGTAAACAGTAAGAATAAGGTTTAACAGTGAACTTTGAGATGTAGTTATTTGTTAAGATTATTTCAAGGCATTCATCTTGTAGGACTGAAGATAACTAGAGGCTTAATACTATGGTACTAAGTTTTTGGGTTGATTTATTGGAATATTTTTGAGGCCACTGATTCACCCCCCCCCCTCTCAGTCATTCTAACATTTACATCTTA
Organism: Thuja plicata; assembly: GCA_018584345.1. Classification (NCBI taxonomy): domain Eukaryota; kingdom Viridiplantae; phylum Streptophyta; class Pinopsida; order Cupressales; family Cupressaceae; genus Thuja; species Thuja plicata. The sequence goes on from MU224392.1 coordinate 607,049, forward strand.
ATTGGACCTATACATCTCATGAACAAAAAGTTCACAATCTATACCCTTGATGAGACTATATTTAGACGTGTGAAATGATTGGATAAAATACTCATTAGTCACACAAATATCATAGAATGGATTGATGCATAATTAGGTTCTTTTTTTTCCTCTCTGGAGTGAAGTGCTCCTAGAATGGCCTTCCTCATAATATGGTATAGTTTCTAATGACTTATGAATTACTAAAAATTGCTCAAATGGGAATCTTTAAATGTCATGATATAATAAGGTATGACACATGAGTGTGTACCATGTTGTGGCATAGTTGTTTGGGTGATAGTAGGTGAAATATGATTAGGTTTTTCTTTCCTTTTTTGGAAACTCAGAAGTTGTTTTGAACCATAAGTAGAAATGACCAAGCTGGTCATTTTAAAAAATTATATATAATCAAAATAATGTGATCAAGTTATTTTTATTTTAAAAGTGTGATCATTATTTTATATAAGCTTAATGTGATCATATTTTTATTTTTTAAAACTCGTATACAATATGGCTTAGATTTTTTGAGTTGTAACGCATTTGAGCTATTTAAATTTTTAAATAACCTAAATGTGTTACCTACAATTTTGGTGTTTTTAGGTGAGTGGCCACTTTTTTGTTCACCATCTTGGTACACTTATCCTGATATGTTTTGTATACCTTGGAGGTATGAATATTTGGAGGTGTTATCACTTCTTGTGGGTGTTAATTTAGCTAGGGATATTGGTTCTTGGTAGCTACCAATGCATATTGATATCTTTGGATTGATTTTTTGTGTTTGGGATATCAGTTAGGACAAGACTTATTATTTGTATGTGATATATTGTGTGGATTTATCTTTGGATGACATATTATGTATTTTTAGTGGGAGTGGCCTGATGGAAGGTGAGTGTATTCATGTGTGAGATAATGGTGGTCACTTTGCTTCTTGTTCTAGGTATCTTGAGAATGCACATGGAGTACTTTGATTTATAATGGTATATGTGGCTAGAGGGATTGTTCCCTTTTTCATATTTGTGGATACTTATGGACTCTTGTGCATTGTATACAAAAAGTTGGAGAATGTTGGAAAAATAGGTGTACACCTTATATAATAATGTTTATAATTGTAATATTTTATTTATTATGTAATGTTGCACCTAGGAGCATCTAGATGGATGTGCACTATGTAGAGATTATTTTGGAATATTCTTTGCACTACTTGATGTTGTATTGTAGCATTGTAATATTATATTATTGTAATTATTTAATATTTGGGAAAGAAAATTAATGAAGTAATCAATATTAAATGTGGGTTCTCTTCAACATAATTTAGTGTTGGGAGGGGGATTGAATCAGCATAATAAAAATTTAATGTTATTTCCTCAGATCTAAAATTAACAGCTAACACAAAATAAAGAAAATATTTCATATGAACATAAATACATAAGATCACAAAACATTTACATAGAAAACCTAAAGAGGGAAAAACCATGATGAGGATCATCCTCACTATGTAATATTACTATCTACATGCTTTAGAATAGTGTCCAAGGACTTCACTATCTTGTTTTATAAAATGGGGCTTATTGCCAAATAGAAATATCATTATATTAAATATAATATTCAAAATGCAAGATGCATATATTAAATGTGTCAAAATTAACTTCTTATGCCCTATTTAATATCCTTATCACTAAATCTCTACTATAAATATTTTGTGCTATGTAAATCTCCATAATCTTTCTCATAATAATACCATTTTTTATATCATCTCTGAAGCAATTCCATTTACATATACACATAAAACCTTTAAATTTCTAGAAGGTCGGCCAAAGAAGGGTATACCATGTAGAAATAATTGGCCTAAAAATTTCAAATAGTCATCCCAAAATGATCAACTTTTGATGTGTGAAAAGGGATACTGAAGCATGTATTGATAACTTTTAACTTAGCATCCCTTAAACATGATCCTTGATTATCACATGATACTACAAGGTATCAAATCATTAATTCCAAAGAAAAGCCAATGAAAAAATCTTTTATACAGACAAGTAGCTAACTAGATGTGAAGTGCATAGGGATGTGCACCATAGAGTGTAGTTCCTTCAGATCAACAAATGACCATATTAGTGAATTTTATATCATGGAAAAAAGAGGATCATCAACCACAAAGGTAGAAACTAGAGGAAGGAAGTGAAGCACAAAATCATTACTCAGACCATCCCTAAGTCTCTAGGGAGGATCAAAATACTCTAAAAATGAACTATAAAAAAGTTTCCAATAGCCTCCAAAACCTGTCACAACATATATGTATAGTGTCGATAGAGTAGTACTCTAGATGAGAAAAATAAAAAAGAAAGATAAATCATCTAAATACAAGTTTGACATCAATAACAACAAAAAATCACCACAAATTAAAATTATGTTATTGCCTCAAATCTGAAATTAACAGCTAACAAAGAATAAAGCTAAGATTTTAGATGCATGTAAACAATGAGAAGACCAAAATTTTACATGGAAAACCTAAAGAGGGAAAAATTACAGTGGGAATTATTCTTACTATGTAATATTACTATTTACATGTTTTAGGACAATGTCCAAGGAACTCACTATCCCTTACTACAAAATAGGGCTTATTGCCAGCTAGAAATACCACTATTTTAAATACAATATTCAAAATACAAGATGCATACAATCAATTGATCAAGGTTAATTTCTTATGGTCTTCCTGAATATTTCTATCACTAAAACTCTGCTGTATATCTTATGTGCTATGTTAATCTCCTTAATCTTTCTCATAATACCTTTTTTCATATTATCCCTGAAGTATATTTGTTTATATGTGTGTGTGTGTGTGTGTGTGTGTGTGTGTGTTATGCCCTACATCCCCATCCCTACATTTTGTGTGCAAAATGTTGGGTCCCCCTTTTTATTTTCTGTTTTCAGCTCTTGCCTTGTCTTTTTATTTGTTTCCTTTGTTTTCCTTCTCTGGGGTTTTCTTCCCTACAGTTTTTCTTTGTTTTGTTGGTCTCTCGTGACTTTGGGACCTGGTACCAGAGTTGGTCTTCCTTTGTCGGGAGCCAGATTCCATACTCTGGGATTCTTCACCGTGATGTCTTCTTTCTTTAAGATGGTATCGTCGCGTGGAGTCCCTGGGCCTAGAGTCCAAGGGTCTTTCTCTTCAGATTTTGTAGAAGGAAGGGTGACTTTCTTTTACCGTGGGTATAAATAGAAGTTACTTGCCATTTTTACATTTACCGCGACTAAACACTTATGCGATTTAAGAGCGATTTGCAGCGATTTAGCGATAATCTAGTGCTAACCATTCCAAGCATTTCTAAGCATTTGCGAGTGGTTTATGGTGGTAAGTGGTGATCATCTAATGGTTGAAGCTATTATAGAGTATTCACAGCGGTTCTCTTTACTTTCCTTTCTTCATTCAGGTTGGTGCCTTCTTCTCTATTTTCTTTCCTGCTTTTTGGTTGTTTCCTAGTTTTTTGTGTCATCTTGTTTCTGTTTTGTGTTGCATTTTTTTTGCTGGTTCACTGCCTGTTGGTAAGTCAGCTCTGCCAAAGGGTTGTCTACCCTCTATGCAGATGTAGCATAGTCTGTAGATGGTGTAAAGTTTGTAAATATCTATACATTGTCTAGTTTTTTGTGAATAGCCACTTTGCGTGTTGTGTATATATGTAAGTTTAGTGTATATTATTGTATATCCATCTAGTCTACATGTATATACCCTTTTAGTTCCATTATATATCAGTGTATATTCTATGTCTATTCTACTTACTGGTCTATCAAGCTCATCGTGCTGCGTTGATCTTTGGTTTCAACTTGCGAGCTCGCTCTGCGCAGAATACCGCCTGGTTGAAACTCGGCTCTCAACCGGTTTCAACTAGGTAGTTTTCTCTCTCCTCCATAAACTAGCCTACCATTCATTTATGTCCCATGCACACATTTAAATTTTTCCAAGTGGCCTTTGCTTTTCGCGCATACAGACAGTTGGCTCCGCCACCGCCGTTATAACTCCCATTTATTGCTCTCCTATGTGGCACCCACGTGGGTCTGATGGCTCACTTTTTGTGCACACCTTCCAACGGTTACTTCCCCAAGATCTGGGTCTCTTGCCATCACCCATCCCATGTCCTTCTTTTGTTGAGTATGATAAAACCCCCCAGACCCGGATGGTTAGTTGAAATTCTAAGTTCGCAATATATGTATGTATGCTTTCCATAGTTTTTGAATGAAGCTAACTTTTTAGGGGAAGCAAACGTCACAATGGTAAGATCTCTGGACACCGAAGTGTTTGTATGTCTATACATTCTAATGGTCACCTTTCCTTGTAGGTTTCCAGAATAATAAACTTTTAAACATGTCTGAAGCATCCACATCCTCACCACCCAGAAGTCTAGAACTTCCTTCTACGACGGTTACCAAAGCAGTAGCCAAGTCTGAAATGGAGAAGGCCCTAGAAAAACTACCTATGAGCCTGAAATATTTAAAAAATGGCGTTATCATGGGCTCCAAGATTGAGTCCAAAGTCTAGCTTATCACCAACATCGGCGTCGGGACATGGCCCGAAATGTAGGCCTTGGTAAAGATAATGTACATTCAATGATAGGCTGGGGATCCATTGGCCATCAAAATTGGAAACTCCAAGATTCTCAAAGCAGCTTGTTTCCCATACTCTATGCAGTCACCAGAGCTTATTCTTACACTTGCCGCTCACTACAACACATCTATCCTGACTTTTATGCTCGCAGCCCTAGAGACAATAGGGTATCCTACTCCCATGGTGTCCCTCGACCTTGATACTTTCCAAAGGGGCTTGGGGATCCCCCAATTTGACAAGCTAGCTGTGGTCACCCGATCAGATGCCTTGGCCCAATTCACGCAACTGGACAAGGTGGCCCATATTTACATGAACAATAATTGGCTCAAGGTCCCAAAGAGGGACCCCAAGAGGATGAAACTAGAGATCCCCAGTTTGAATTCAAAGAGAGCATCCAGATGGGGATGATAGCACTATGCCAAGTCTTCGGGCAACAGCATGCCCGAGAATTCTCTGGGTGGATGTATTACTTCTTGCTTGGTATAAGCACAGAAGGGGAGTTTTTTGACTGGGCTACCATAATCTCAAACCATGTGGACTCCCAGTTCCTTCAATTGACCAAGAAGAAGAATTTATATATGACTTCTTATGTTCTTTGGGCCCTGGCACAACAATGGCCCAACACTAATGGGCTACTCACAAAGGGCATACTCAGGATCAGCCCGGGCTAGAAGGCCCCTTGGGACCATTTCTCACAAATTCAATGGGAGGCCAGCTTCCCTAGTTTTTTCCAGGTAAATGATGCCTTCATTTACTACCACCTACTTACACCTACCTGAGATGCATGATACCGCCTGTCTACTGAGGTGATGAATTTGGTCTAGAGTTATAGACATTACTACATACATTTTCAACAACATACTTACATAAGGGTGACTGACTTCTCTGGGAAGCCCTACTTGTTGCCCAAGCATTACGGGGACAAGATAATCCTCCTAGAATATTGCAGGAAAATGATAGAGTTGCACGCCTTCTTTTCCTTGAATAAGTAACAAATATTCCATTCCCAATCACCTATGGGAATTATTCATGCAGTTTAGCCACCGCCAAAGAAGTGGAGAATGAGCTTAAGAGCTATAACCTGGCATAACTTTATTTAGCGCGGAATTATTTTGATCTGCATGGAAAGATTGCAGCGGCACTTCCCTGGGTATTGGAGCCCCATCGGTATCATATGGAAGACTTCTGGGAATATTTTTAGGATGACGTGGAAGTCTGGGGGTGGCATTATGTCAAGATGACCATAGGAATGATGAAAATATTGAAACTTTGGAGATTCCCAGAGGAATTCTTAGACACCGACTCCACGGTAGATCCCCAGTACAAGGCAAAGGGGATCAACACATTGGCCCTCCCACCAGTGAACTGGGATGCTTAGGAAGGGCCCACAATTGAGGAGTTCACTCACAATATAGTTGAACGTAGCCACCTCTATTTTAAAAAGGTGTGCCCCAGGAGTGTCTGCTGCGCTGCCCAGCCGATACCAAAGTTAACCCCAAGGGATGGGACTTCTTCGCAGGGATTAGATAAAGGAAAAGTGATAGCGACAACTTTGACCTCACAAGAGGTCCCCATAAAGGAGTAGCTAAAGCAGTCGCTGGCGGCCTCCCAGAAAATGAAAGATAGAATAATCACGCGGCTAGCAACCTCGATGTCAATGGCCAGACCCATTCGTCCCCCTCCTCCCCTTCACTAGCAGCCTTGATGGTTAAGGCAACGGGGGTGGAACTAGAAGAGAAATTAGCAATAAGGGATACAGGACCACCCTTGGTCACTAAGAGGAAGAAGAGGCTTGCCCAAAAGCCCAATGTAGAGTCAGAACTGGGGATGCCCCAGATCCCTCAAGTTGAGGTCCTCTCCTCCAACTCCCCAAAACTAGAAAGAGAACTAGATCCCACTGATGTCCCCGCTAACCATCCCCCATAGGATGAGTTCAATGATGTTTTTGCAACTGACGAGATTGGGAATCTGCATGGGGACATCAAGCAAACAGAGGCTGAAGTCCTAGCACAAGAGGAGGCTCTAGAACAGGAACCTATGCAAGAGTAGGAAGAGCAGGAAGAGCAGATGGAGGAAGAGAAGGAGATAGAGTAGGAGATCGTCTCCAAGGTCCTAGAGATACAAAATATGGGATTGGACTAACAGAGATAGAGTGAACAAATTGCATACATTGAGGGAATCAGACCTTCGGGAACAACCATAACCTCAGCCACCGTGTTCCAAGTGCCACTCCCAAGAATGAATTTTGGGTAGGTAATCACTGCGGCCCAAACATTTAATCTTGGCTCAATTCCTCCCCCATTGCCAAAGGATATACCAATGGAAGAGGAAATCCCAGCAACAGAAGCTGAGGAACAAGAAGAATAGCAAGAGGAAGAAGCCCTCAGGGTGGCTGATGAAGGCCAAGATGAAGCCAGAGATACAAATGATGGGGCTGAAGAAACAAACATCACCAGGGAAGATGTTGCTAATGAATCAAAGGATGCAGGAAAGGAGCTGGGAAAGACTCACACCACTGAGGAGCAGCAGCAACAAGATACAGGGGAAGAACTTAAAGAACAGACTTTGGCAAATAAGCCACCCCTACCGCCTTAGTGGTTGGTTGAAAGAAAGAAAGGAAAGGATCCATCCACCCCTAGAGCTCATCTCTCCTTGGCTGAGATGATGGCTCAAGTTTACAATCCACCAAATGCCAAGAAAGCCCGGACGGTTCATACTCTTCGAACCGGGCCAGGTGGAGAAACAGTTGTGATTGTGGCAACACCTCCCCCAGACACTGATGAGGCAACTATCGAGGCCAAAGATTATGATATCATAGAGATATCACTGGGGAAAAAAGGAAAATAAGGTGAAGTGGACCTGTTGAAGGAAGCGACCAGAGCCATGGAGGCTCGATATGAAAAAGAGGCCCAAAGGCTCAAAGCGGAAAAGGAGAAGATTGCAAACCTTATGGGATTGCTTACTGAGATGGCCCAACCTATTAGTGCCATTCCTCTAGAGACCTCCACATCTGATGCACCATATCCATAGAGTGACATAGACTCCCTGCGAGCAATGAAGAAGAAGGCCCAAGCGGTCGATGAGTGGGTCGCTCTGCAGATAGGAAACACCCAGCGCTTCCTAGTGTCTACCCTCCTAGATTTGTATGCAGCTCAACACGTTCTACATCAGGAAAATACTATCATTAACATATGGGAGGGTGATATGGAAAATTATGAAGCATGGAAGGTAGAACTTGAAGAACTCCTCGGTCTTGGGGAGGAAATGGTTTTTGCATTTAGGATTCTAGGAGAAGAGTCATTCAATTTTGTGAAAACCCAACACTCTAGACTTGACCTCACATTGGAGGTGCTCAAGAAAATGGTAGGGGTTTTGCATGATAAAGTCAACTCAGTCTAGTATTCTTCAAATATGTATAAGGCTTTTGTCACGAAGGTCTCCAGAGCTGACCCGTTCAGTACTGACACATGTACGCTGGAAGAATACATTTTGGGGAAGTTTGATGAACTAATGGAGTCAAGATATCAATCCCTAGAGGGAGTGGATGGAACTTAGATGGTGAGACTGACTCACGTGATCCTTAGCAGTCATGATGCGGCAAAAATGGTCGATAAATTCAAGAAGAATGTTTTGGAGCTAGGGGAACAGATCGAGATGGCTAATTACTGGCAGGCTGGCCTCAAAGAGATTGATGAAGATGGAATCTCTCGCCTCCTCCAAACCTTCAATGATAATAAGCAACAGTAAATTTTCTCCAAGGACCAGAGGGAACCCATGCATTTTGTATTCTTTATTCTTTCAGAGCATAAGTTCCTGGATCCCGGAGTCCCAGATCCTAAATTTTGTATTCTTCTGAGTGATCTGTGTCCTAGTCCCCGAGGCCGACCAGTCACTTTCAAGCAGATAATAAAGGTTGTCAAATGTTGTTAGAGGGTAGATAGCTACATCAAGGCACATTAGATCAACAATGGACTTTCTGACTGATGCTCTTCTCAAGGTGCCGCTTCAGATATACACCTGGCACATTGGAGATAGGGCGCCACATTTCCCATTCATAAGGCATTAGCCTTAAACCTCAGGAGATCAGATTTCTTCCTTCTCTTTCTCAGCTCTCTTCTCAAGGCTGATTCTTCCACTCCATCCTCTCATCTTTTCTTCTGACATGACAGGCCTATTCCGTCTCTAGGCCTTTTGTAGGGTGGGGCAGGTAGTACCGGCCTCTGGATAATGTATTCTATTGTACAGTGTAATGTAAAATAGGGTTAGGGTTAGGGTTAGATGTAAATGTGTATAAATAGTAAGTCTGGCCCTTTCCCCAGGGTCAACAAAATTGATGATTTTGTAGTCCATAGTAATAGAGAAGCAGTATTTTCATTTTCTATGGCAGAGCTAAATGCTCCTTGGTCTTTAAGCTTTTGCTAGTTAGATGCTCCCTTGGAGCTACCATTGTAACACACACCAGTGCTTGCTAGAATAAATTTTAATGAAGAAGGGAGAGTTCTTGCAATGATGTTGTTAACATTCAATCTTCTGAGTTAATGGTATTTTATGTTTTGTGTTCTTCATGTCTTCTACTCTGATATTTTAAGTAGCTTAATGACCTCTTTTCCCTTGCTACTGATGAAATATGAACTGATGGTTGTGCATTTCTTTAGTATTTAGTGTAGTATATTAGAGCATTATTGATGTATTGAATGTTTAAACATAACTATAAGTAGATAAAATAATCTTAACCCTGCAGGATCTTTTTTTAATTTATTTGCTAAGTGTAGAATGCTTGGAGAAACCTCACCCTGAATCCCCAGAGAGAATGGGTTGAAGAAACCAGCTATCCAACTTGAGAATAGTCACTTCTCCCAACCAAGCCCCACACTATTGAGACTTGACACCCAGGTGCTTGGAGGCCCAGGAAATCTCATTTCCCCAAACAACCTTTGCAGGCAAAGTTGGCCGGTACCCCCGGTACTTGGTGACAACTTATGATTGTTGGCGGACCCGGTCACCAAATTCCTGTCAATAGAAACTGGTGCTAGAAGGAGGGCATGAACTCATCCCCTTCTAAAGATTCTAATTTTACACTTTCCAAGGGTTCCCCAAGCCATAGTTTTAGGAATCAGGCCTTCAGTAGGATTGGGTCTTTCTCCCCAGTGAAATTTGAAAGAATCCTTAGGTCAGCCCCAAACACCAGAAGGTTTGTTGAACTTGAGCCTCCTACTCAAAAGAAGCAGACCCCAAAAACCACACCAGCCACTATTGTCTGGGGATCTAGTATACCTCAGAAGATCCAAGCTTCTTAGACAATCACGGGAACCAATGCTCAAACTACTCAAAACCCAGTTCCCCCAATGGCTGCATATTTTGGTAACACTAGGTCCCCTATGGGAACTTTTATAAGTGCAATCAATGACTTACCCTCGCACCCAAAGAAGATTTGCCCATGATATGAACACCTAGGCTCACAAACCGTAGAGGAGCATTTACAGGCATACAAGGATGCCATGAACCGACATCTGATCCAACATGAAGATGTTGTGACCTGCATGTTTCCCTTGTCCCTAGGGTAGGGTGAGCTGACTTGGTACCTAAACCTTCCTGCCAACTCCATTGACAATTGGCAGGACATGGAGGATGCTTTCTTGGCTGCCTTTCACATACATGTGGACCTAGCTTGGAACCCATAGTCAGTTCATCTCCATTAGAAAGGAACCCAATGAACCTCTTGCAACATTCAACCATCAGTTCCAATGTGCCTTGAAGCGGTGCACAGGCACTTTCATTCCATCCCTAGAAGTAACCATACAGACTTATCTTAATGCGATGGACCCCTTCATTGCCACTCTCCTTTGGAGAAAAACCACCGCGGGTGACCGGGATACTTTGGCAAAGGTTTACAACCTATCCTTAGAATTATCCCGTGGTCTCAACAAATCCTCAGGCAGGATTGGGTAGAGTATGCCTTTCAACATGATCCCTGGTGGAACTGCGTACATTGGGGGATATAACCCCAATCTAGCAATGGGTACCCCCGCAATTGTAATGAATCCCCCACCACTGCCGATAGACCAACAGGCTCGGTACATTTACCCATCACAGACTCAGGAAATACCAGGTCTGGAAGTCTTCCCTTGGAATCAGTTGCAGTAGGCACAACAACTTTAGACACAACCACCTAGAGTTCCCTTCTTTCAGTCATTTGTGGCTGGAGGGTTGCCGCCCTTGACTCTGGAAAATGCTGCTGCCTTCCTAGGAAACTAACAACAATCATCATATTGTGATGCAAACACTTAGTTGACTGCCAAGGTTGAATCCCTCCAGTGAATATTGTCCACCTTGACTGTGGCCATGGGTCAGCTGAAGGTGGGGTCTTACGCACCCCAGAATTCTAATTCCCAGAGAGGGAATATCTTCTCCAGCCAGTGAAACAACAACACTGGGGGAAGAAACTTCAATAATGGGCCTTGGCCCAATCAACAATAATGGAGCAATAATGCGAACACCGGAGGCCTACCTCCAAACCAAAATGCTAGCCAAAATGGCGCTAGAACATCACATTTCACACCCGTCATAGACTTCCAGCCCATGACCAATTGGTGTAGATTTCATGACACGGGCTCCCACAATGAGGTAAACTGTGCCATGCTGGAGAAGGTCATCATGATCTCCCAGCTAGACAGACAACAATCACATGATGCTACTCCCCCAGAGCCTCCTATGCAAGAGTTAACCCATAGTGCCTTCACCTGTGAGACCATCTTATTCAGATCCTCCGAAGAAGGTGAAGAAGAATCCAAATTGTAGGGATTCTTTGATGAATCGATCCCACCCTTTGAGGCTAATGCCTTCATCAACCCATAGACTCCATACAATACCCAGTGTTAGGCTGGTAAAGGATTGACTTACACACCTACACCTCCTACCAGGGACATTCCTCCCTGGGATAACATAATTGATTGGCCCGCCCCTCTAAAAGGTTCTAGCTCTAACCAAGCGAAAGACCTGGCCGAGGCAAGTCACCAATTCTTGGGAGGGAGATTTGACATTACAAAGGCGTTAGAGTAGACCACCACCTCCATGACCTTGATGGAGGTTTTACTAAACTGTCATGAGCAGAAGAAGTCTCTTTTGAAGCTCTTAGGAAACCTAGAAGTTGTCAGTCGCCCGCCCAAGATTGTCTCTTTTGAGGATGCCAACATAGCTGTCTTCTAGGGAAACAATGAAGATCCTCCCTTCCTACTAGACCTAAATATCCAAGGTAGAAACATACATAATTTCCTAGTAGACTCTGGAGCTTCAGGAAACATCATGCCCCTTTCCATATGCCAAAAGCTCGGATTCCATCCCACCCCATCTAATGGTACGGTGATTTAGTTGGATAAAACTATCATGAAAATGGCGGGAGAATTGAAGAACATTTAGATACAGCTTATCCAGGACCCTAGGATAGCCAGCATAATTGACATCCAAGTGGTGGACATCCCAGAGACCTATGGGATGTTATTAAGTCAGAATTGGTCTAAGTCCTTGAACGGATACTTTCTGACCGACTTCTCCCACTTATGGCTCCCCTAGGAAGGAGAATCAAACAAGATCTAGGTTGAAAGTGAGCCTCAAATGAACTAGGCCCTTACCAAAGTCTGGAGGGTTAGTGAGGTCTTCTTCTCTAAGACTTCCCCAGGGGTGTACCGACCCTTTGAAATCTTAACATTCAATTTCATCGCTGGAGAGGATCCCATATTTCTGCAAAGGACCCAGGACCTAGAAGAAAAGTTGAGGGTTGAGGTTGACTCTCAAGGTTCCATAGTGACCCTTGACACACTCTTTTCCTACACTTGGTGCCGAGTACACTATCAAAAACATTCAAAGCTATAGTGTGAACTTTGCCTTTTCGTCACTACCCGACACCTCGACGCCTTCCAGAGTAAAAAACACACAGTTGATTCCCCAAAGCCCAGTGTTCCTACTAGAAGCACTCCTTTGGTGCCATTTTCCTAGGAACCTCAATTCCAAACCCCTCTAGAGGTAAACCTCACCCAGGTGCCAACAGTGTAGGAGGAAACTCCTCCCGATTCTCCCAAAAGCAATCCAAAGGCTGCTCTCACTCCCCAACTCCAGACTGTGAATAAAGATTTGTGGACCCTTAAGTTCGATGGGTCCCAGTACAAACAAGGCTATGGGGCTAGAGTATAATTAATCAACCCATGAGGAAAATCCTTCCTCACATCCTATAGGCTGCAGTACAATTGCATGAACAATGTTACAGAGTACGAGGCTTTGGTCCTTGGACTCTTATTTACATTAAGGAAAGGAGTCACCCGCCTCCGGGCTCTGGGTGATTCGGAGTTGGTTGTCAAATAGGTCTGGAGTCAATATACATGTCATGAAAAAAGACTGGCTGCATACTGCAACTGGGCATGGAGCCTTATTGAAGATTTCGATGCCTTTGGCATTGATCTTATTCCCCGGCAATGAAATTATGTCCTGGATGCCCTCGTTGTTTTTGCCAGTACACTTGATCCCATGGATGACTCGCGACTCCAAAGATCTTTAGTTGAGATGGTCCCCACCCCATCCATTCTAGATAATGTCACCCATTTTTAGGTTTTTGAGGATGATCAGCATATCCTAGCCTTCATGGCCAATGATGGTATCTTTGAGGACCAGATAGTAGAGGAATGAGACCTTGATGATACCAGACAGGGTGATGAAGACGATGGGATCATGGACCTACCTACAAACACCATCCCAAAGGGGATGGTCACACTTGAAAAAAAATTTGACTCAGACCCTCGGGGCCGAGAGAAGATGTCATCCTCCTTTGAGGGAGGAAAATTTTAAAAAGTAAACATCGGCGAGCCTGGTGAGGAAAAGATGATACACATTGGCACCTCTTGCTCCTCTGAGGAGAAGGTGAAGATTCTCGCGGTTCTCCAAGAATACATAGACGTAATCACATGGGGATATGACAATTTAAAAATATACAACACATCTATCATGACTCATACTATTCCCCTAAAGCTTGACGCTAAGCCCTTTCAGCAAAAGCAATGACCATTCAACCCACTGATCGAGCCTCTGATTTGTTAGGAGGTGGAGAAACTATTGTCAGCCTAGATAATCTTTCCAATCCGGCATACTATGTGGGTTGCCAATTTGGTCCCTATGAGGAAAAAGAGTGGTGAAATTTGGCTTTGCGTAGATTTCTAGAATCTAAATAGAGCCTCCAAGAAGGATAATCACCCTCTCCCCTTGTTGGATGAGGTGTTGCAAATAGTGAATGGATCCCAAACGATGTCATTCTTGGATGGGTACTCTTGGTATAACCAAGTCATGGTTAAGTACAAAGACAGAGAGAAAACAACGTTCACCACCAAGTGGGGAACATTTGCATACAAGAGGATGCTCTTTGGCTTAATTAACGCAAGGGCCACATTTCAAAAGGCCATGGACATTGTATTCAAGGGCCTTGTGAATTTGTGCATAATCATCTACATGGATGATTTGACCATCTTTTCCTGGGACATGCGTGACCATTCCGCCCACCTCACCCAGATCTGCAAGAGATGTCACCGGTATGGAATATCCCTCAACCTCGAGAAATGCATATTCAGGGTAACCAAAGGGAAGTTACTCAGTCATATTGTCTCCAAGAAGGGTATATCCATAGACCTTGAGAGAGTTGAAGCATTGCTAAACTTACAAATGCCTGGCGGCAAGAAGGAGATGCAATCTTTCTTTGGAAAGATCAATTTCATCCAGTGGTTCATCACTGGATTCACCGAGATAGTCAAACCACTCAATGAAATGATGAAAAAGGATGCTAAGATTGAGTGGAATCTTGAAGCAAAGTAGGCATTCGCCTAGATCAAACAGAAAATAATGGAGGCACCCATCTTGGCTAGTCCAGACTACTCCCTTCCGTTTTACATTTACTCCTTTACTTTGCCGCATTCTGCCGCGGTAGTGTTGACTCAAAAGGTTGAAGGGGAAGAACGACCAATAGCTTTCATGAGCTCCCCCTTCAAGAATGTCAAAGTCTGGTATTCATCACTGGAAAAGTAGGCCTTTTCCCTTGTGCACGTTGTGAAGAAATTATGGCATTATATTCTCTAGAGCAAGGTGCATGCTATCATCCCAGACCAGGCTGTGAAATCTCTGCTGATGCAGAGTGAGTTGGGTGAAAGATGGGGGAAATGGATGGCCATCCTCCAGGAATATGACTTGGAAATGCAGCCCATGAAGATAGTCTGAGGCCAGGGACTAAGTCGAGCGATGACAGAAGAGACTCCCCGCATAGAATGCCAAACCTACATGGTGGAGTCCATCACTCGAGACTCATGTTATATTGATCTGGTGTACCTACTATTGAACAACAAATGTCTAGAGGGGTTACCTCCCAATAAATGCCACACCCTGTGGATGAGAAGCGCTCACTTTATGATCAAAAACTCTGTGCTTTATTGTAGAAACTATGAGGGAGTGTACCTTTGGTGCATTGACAGAGACCAAGCTATGTTAGGCTGGATACTATTGGCCTTGTATATTTAAAGATGTCTACACTCACGCTCAAAGATACCACACTTGCCAAACCGTGGCGCATCATGAGCGCAACCCAGCTATGCCTTTATAACCAGTCTTTGAGGCTAGGCCCTTTGCCCAATGGGCATTTGACTTCATCAGGGAAATCAACCCCAACTCATCTACCAACCACTGGTACATCCTAACTTCCACTGATTACTACACCCGGTGGTCTGAAGCTATACCTTGCAAAAACAACACAACAGACATAGTTATTAAATTCCTGGAAGAAAACATCGTCACAAGGTTTGGAATGCCCTTTTCTTTGGTATGTGATAATGGTTTGGCATTTTCTTTGGTGAAATTACTTGAGTGGACCTACAATCGAAAGATCACTCTAAAGTTTTCTAGCAACTATTACCCCTAGGGGAATGGCGTTGCTGAATCAACAAACAAAAATCTGCTTGAAGTGATCAAACACCTGCTGGAACAGAACCCCCGGGATTGGCACCAAAAGTTAAAATTCACCCTTTGGGTGGATCGAATTCAAATTAAGGCTACCTTGGGAATGTCCCCATTCCACTTGGTTTATGGCCAGGATCTAGTATTCCCAATCAACTTACAAATCCTAGTTTTGCAGTTTATGCAGGAATTCAGCGACCAGGATAACATTATGGAGGTTTGGCTAATAAATCTGGTACAGAAGGAAGAACAATGAGACACAGCCTTAGAACATTTTGCACATCATCAATCAGTGGTAAAATGATGGTTTGACTGCAGAGCCCAATACAAGGCTTTTCAGATTTTGGACTTGGTCCTATTGTGGGACAAGGCCTGGGAGAAGAAAGGCAAGCACACCAAGTTCCAACGGCTCTAGCTCGGGCCATACCTAATCTCAGAGATCTGTGGGGAAAATACCTACCACCTTAACACCATGACTAGAGAACATGTCCCATTTCTCATCAGTGGACAGTTCCTCAAACATTATTTCAAATAAGGTGGGTTTTCCCAAAGTTGTATTCTATGTAAAGTTTCTGGTTTGTAAATATTTCTTTCCTGGTACCTTGTTGGGAGGTACCTTGCCTTGTAAATAGTCTTGTTGGCTATCCTCCCAGACAACCCTTTTTCCTTGGTTATTTTCATTTCTATTTCTTTCTAGGTTCTTACATTTTTCTCCCCCTCTTGTGAGGACTGGAATGCTTTGCATAAACTTTGGTCTCCGGGATGATGTCTTTAGCAGGGTGAACTTGAGAATCTATTGTTAGCATGATGGAATCAGTCTGGTCTCCAGAGTTGTTTTACGTGTTGGTGGTACATTATGAGAAATCTTCATTGGGTTTATTTCTAGAAGTCTATAAATCAGTGAAATAAAAATAAGGGACAAGTAATCAAACACATCAAGGGTAGATCAATCACACTAGTGGGTTGACCCAAGTCTGAACTTTTAAAAGATTCTTTTCGAGTCCAGAGTTTTTATCAACCATTCAACATATAAAAATAGGTGGAAGGGTGAAAGAAGTACCACCATTAAAATTATCTAAGCTTAAGCTTAATGGTGAAAGAAGTACCTCCCTCCCACCTAGAAACATACAAAATAACAAGAAAAGAGAAGCGGGACAAAACTCTGGTCTCTGGGAGAAACGAGAAAATCTGATGACTTTGTGGCTTGATGTACTTAGTGCCTCTTCTCTGCTCATCCCAAAGGTTAGCGGCTTGACTTCCTTCCAAAGCACACACTTCACCACTAATGAAAGGATCACGGGTTAAATCACGTATGGCTGGATTTTTCTCGGACATGTTACTCTTTGCATGTAAGATACTTTGAGTAACGGTTTGTTCCAGTTTTGCTAATCAAAGATTCTATAGTTCTCAAATGCACTAAGGCATTTGTCCCAGATAGTCGCCATTTGTTATGCCCTACATCCCCATCCCTACATTTTGTGTGCAAAATGTTGGGTCCCCCTTTTTGTTTTTTGTTTTCGGCTCTTGCCTTGTCTTTTTCTTTGTTTCCTTTGTTTTCCTTCTCTGGGGTTTTCTTCCCCATAGGTTTTCTTTGTTTTGTTGGTCTCTCGTGACTCTGGGACCCAATTCTGGAGTTGGTCTTCCTTTGTCAGGAGCCAGATTCTAGACTCTGGGATTCTTCATCGCGATGTCTTCTTTCTTTAAGATGGTATCACGGCATGGACTCCCTAGGCCCGGAGTCTAGAGGTCTGTCTATCCGAAGTTTGCAGAAGGAAGGGTGACTTGCTTTTACCATGGGTATAAATAGAAGTTACCTACCATTTTCACATTTACCGTGACTAAACACTTGTGTGATTTAAGAGTGATTTGCAGCGATTTAGCAATAATCTAGTGCTAACCATTCCGAGAATTTCTCAGTATCTGTGAGTGGTTTGTGGTGGTAAGTGGTGATCATCTGACGATTGAAGCTATTGTAGATTATTCACGGCAGTTCTCTTTCCTTGTCTTTCTTCATTCAGGTTGGTGCCTTCTCTATTTTCTTTCTTGCTTTTTGGTTGTTTCCTGGTTTTTTGTGTCGTCTTGTTTCTATTTTGTGTTGCATTTTTTTTGCTAGTTCACCGCCCGTTGGTGGGTCGGCTCTGCCCGAGGGTTGTCCACCCTCTATGTAGATGTAGCATAGTCTGTATATGGTGTAGAGGTTGTAAATATCTATACATTGTCTGGTTTTTTGTGAATAGCTTATCTATGTGTTGTGTATATATGTAAGTTTGGTGTATATTATTGTATATCCATTCAATCTGCATGTATATACCCTTTTGGTTCCATTGTATATTGGTGTATATCCTATGTGTATTATTATTAGTGGTCTATCGAGCTCACCATGCTGCGTTGATCTCTGGTTTCAACTTGCGAGCTTGTTCTACGTGAAATACCGCCTAGTTGAAACTCGACTCTCGACTAGTTTCAACTAGGTGGTTTTCTCTCTCCTCCATAAACTAACTTTCCATTCATTTATGTCCCATGCACACATTTAAATTTGTCCAAGTGGCCTTTTCTTTTCACGCATCTAGACAATTGGCTCCGCTGCCACCATTATAACTCCCATTTATTGCTCACCTACGTGGCACCCATGTGGGTCTGACGGCTCACTTTTTGTGCACACCTTCCAATGATTACTTCCCCAAGCTTCGGGTCTCTTGCCATCACCCATCCCATGTCCTTCTTTTTCTGAGTATGATAAAACCCCCTAGACCCAGATGGTTAGTTGAAATTCTAAGTTTGCAATAGATATATGTATGCTTTCTAGAGTTTTTGAACGAAGCTAACTTTTTAGGAGAAGCAAACATCACGATGGTAAGATCTCTGGACCCCGAAGTGTTTGTATGTCTATGCATTCTGATGGTCACCTTGCCTTGTAGGTTTTTGGAATAACAAACTTTTAAACATGTCTGAAGCATCCACATCCTCACCACCCGGAAGTCTGGAACTTTCTTCTACGGCAGTTACCAAAGCAGTAGTCAGGTCCAAAATAGAGAAGGCCCTAGAAAAAATTCCTATGAGCCTAAAATATGTAAAAGACAGCATTATCACAAGCTCCAAGATTGAGTCCAAATTCTAGCTTATCACTGACACCAGCATCGAGACATGGCCCAAAATGTAGGCCTTGGTAAAGATAATGTACATTCAATGACAGGTCGGGGATCCATTGGCCATCAAAATTGGAAACTCTAAAATTATCAAAGCAGCTTATTTCCCATGCTCTGTGCAATCACCAGAGCTTATTCTTACACTTGATGCTATCTACAACACATCTATCTGGGCTACTATGCTCGCAGCCCTAGAGCTAACAAGGTATCCTACTCCTATGGTGTCCCTCAACCCTGATACTTTCCAAAGGGGCTTGGGGATCCCCCAATTTGACAAGCCAGTTGTGGTGACCCAATCAGATGCCTTGGCCCAATTCATGCAACTAGAGGAGGTGGCCCATATTTACATGAATAATAATTGGCTCAAGGTCCCAAAGAGGGACCCCAAAAGGATGAAACTAGAGATCCCCAGGTTCGAATTCAAAGAGAGCATCTAAATGGGGATGATAGAACTATGCTAGGTCTTTGGGAAACAGCATGCCTGAGAATTATCCAGGTGGATGTATTACTTCTTGCTTGGTATAAGTGCAAAAGGGGAGTTTTTTGACTGGGCTACCATAATCTCAAACCATGTGGACTCCCAGTTCCTTCAATTGACCAAGAAGAAGAAGTTCTATATGAATTCTTATGTTCTCTGGGCCTTGGCACAAAAAAAGCCCCACACCAATGGGCTACTCACAGAGGGCGTACTCAGGATCGGCCTAGGCTAGAAGGCCCCTTGGGACCATTTCCCACAAATTCAAAGGGAGGTTAGCTTCCCCAGTTTTTGCCAGGTAAACGATGCCTTCGTTTACTACCACCTGCTTACACCTACCTGGGATGCAAGATACCACCTATCTACTAAGGTGATGAATTTGGTTTGGAGTTACAGACATTACTACATACAATTTTAACATACTTACATAAGGGTGACCGGCTTCTTCGGGAAGCCCTACTTGTTGCCCAAGCATTATAGGGACAAGATAATCCTCCTACAATATTGCAGGCAAATGATGGAGCTGTATGCCTTCTTCGCCTTGAAGAAGGTAACAAATATTCCATTCCCAATCACCTATGGGAATTATTCATGCAATTTAGCTACTGCCAAAGAAGCGGAGAATGAGCTTAAGAGCTATAACCTGGCATAATTTTATTTAGCGCGAAAACATTTTGATCCACATGGAAAGATTGCAGTGGCACTTCCCCAGGCATCGGAGACCCATCAGTATCATATGAAAGACTTTTGGGAAGATTTCCAAGATGATGTGGAAGTTTGGGGGTGGCATTATGTCAGGATGACCGTCAGAATGATGGAAAGATTGAAACTTTGGAGATTCTCGGAGGACTTCTCAAACATCGGCTCCATGGTAGATCCCCAATACAAGGAAAAGGGGATCGACAAATTGGCCCTCCCACCAGTGAACTGGGATGCCCAAGAAGGTCCCACAATTAAGGAGTTCACTTGCAATATAGTTGAACGCAACCACCTCTATTTTAAAAAGGTGTGCCCCAGGAGTGTCCGCTGGGCTGCCCAGCCAATACAAAAGTTAACCCTGGGGGCTGGGACTTCTTCGCAGGGAGTAGATATAGGAAAAGGGATAGCGACAACTTTGACCTCGCAAGAGGTCCCCATAAAGGAGAAGCTAAAGCAGTCGCTGGCAGCCTCCCAATAGATGAAAGATAGAATAATCATGCGGCTGGCAACCCCGGCGTCAATGGCTGGACCCATTCATCCCCCCTCCTCCCCTTCACTAGCAGCCTTGAGGGTTAAGGCAACCAGGGTGGATCTAAAAGAGAAAGCAGCAATAAGGGATGCGAGACCACCCTTGGTCACTAAGAGGAAGAAGAGGCTTGCCCAAAAGCCCAAGGCAGAGCCGGAACTAGGGATGCCCCAGATCCCTCAAGTTGAGGTCCTCGCCCCCGACTCCCCAGAACCAGAAAGAGAACCAGAGCCCACTGATGTCCCCACCAACCCTCCCCCATAGGATGAGTTTGATGATGTTTTTGCAACTGACGAGTTTGGGAATCTGCAGGGGGACATCGAGAAAATAGAGGCTGAAGTCCCAGCACAAGAGGAGGATCTAGAATAGGAACCTACGTAGGAGTAGGAAGAGAAGGAAGAGAAGATGGAGGAAGAGAAGGAGATAGAGAAGGAGATTGTCTACGAGGTCCTAGAGATACAAAACACAGGAGTGGACCAACAGAGACATAGTGAACAAATGACATATGATGAGGGAACTGGACCTTCGAGAACAACCATAACCTCAGCTGCCGCGTTCCAAGTGCCACTCCCCAGAATGAATTTTGGGTAGGTAATCACTGTGGCCCAAACATTGAATCTTGGCCTGATTCCTCCCCCACTGCCAAAGGATATACCAATGGAAGAGGAAATCCCAGCAATAGAGGCCGAGGACAAGAAGAGCAGGAAGGGGAAGAAGCCCCTGGGGCGGTCGATGAAGGCCCAGATGAAGCCAAAGATACAAATGACGGGGCTAAAGAAACAAACATCACTGGGGAAGATTTTGTTGATGAATCAAAGGATGCAGGCAAGGAGTCGGGCAAGACTCACACCACTAAGGAGCAACAGCAACAAGATATAGAGGAAGAACTTAAAGAATAGACTTTGGCGAATAAGCCACCCCTACCGCCTCAGTGGTTGGTTGAAAGCAAGAAAAGAAAGGCTCCATCCACCCCTAGAGCTCATCTCTCCTTGGCTGAGATGATGGCTCAAGTTTATAATCCACCAAAGGCCAAGAAAGCCCAGATGGTTCATACTCTTCGAACCAGGCCAGGTGGAGAAACAGTTGCGATTGTGGCAACACCTCCCCCAGATGTTGATGAAACAACTGCTGAGGCTGGAGATTATGATATCACAGAGATATCACTAGGAAAAAGAGAAAAATAGGGTGAAGTGGATCTATTGAAGGAAGCGACCAGAGTCATGGAGCCTCGATATGAAAAAGAGGCCCAAAGGCTCAAAGTGGAAAAGGAGAAGACTGCAAACCTTATGGGATTGCTTACTGAGCTAGCCTGACCTATTAGTGCCATTCCTTTAGAGGCCTCCACATCTGATGCACCATATCTATAGAGAAATATAGACTCCCTGCAAGCAATGCAGAAGAAGGCCCAAGTGGTCAATGAGTGGGTCACTCTACAGATAGGAAACACCTGACGCTTCCTGGTATCCACCCTCATGGATTTGTATGCGGCTCAACACATTCTAAATCAAGTAGAAACTATCATTAACATATGGGAGGGTGATATGGAAAATTATGAAGCATGGAGGGTAGAACTTGAAGAACTCCTCGGTCTTGGGGAGGAAATGGTTTCTGAGTTTGGGATTCTGGGAGAAGAATCATTCAATTTTGTGAAAACCCAACACTCTAGACTTGACCTCACATTGGAGGTGCTCAAGCAACTGGTAGGGGTTTTGCATGATAAATTCATCTCGGTCCAGTATTCTTCAAATATGTATAAGGCTTTTGTCACGAAGGTCTCCAAAGCTGACCCGTTCAGCACTGACACATGCACGTTGGAAGAATACATTTTGGGGAAGTTTGATGAACTAATGGAGTCAACATATCAATCCCTAGAGGGAGTGGATGGAACTCAGATGGTGAGACTGACTCGCATGATCCTTAGCGGTCATGATGTGGCAAAAATGGCCAATGAATTCAAGAAGAATGTTCTGGAGCTAGGGGAACAGATCAAGGTGGCTAAGTATGCAGGCTAGCCTCAAAGAGATTGATGAAGATGGAATCTCCTACCTCCTCCAAACCTTCAACGATAACAAGAAACAGTAAAGTTTCTCTGGGGACTGGAGGAAACCCAGATATTTTGTATTCTTTATTCTTTCAGAATGTAAGTTCCCGGATCCCGGAGTCCCAGATCCTAAATTTTGTATTCTTTCGAGTGATCTGTGTCCCGGTCCTCGAGGCTAACCAGTCACTTTCAAGCAGATAATAAAGGTTGTTGAATGTTTTCAGAGGGCAGATAGCTACATCAAGGCACGTCAGATCAACAATGGGCTTTCTGACTGATGCTCTTCTTGAGGCACCTCTTCACATATACACCTGGCACATTGGAGATAGGGCACCACATTTCCCATTCATGAGGCATGTAGCCTCGATCCCTGGGGGATCATATTTCTTCTTTCTCTTTCTTGGCTCTCTTCTCAAGGCCGATTCTTCCACTCCATCCTCTCATCTTTTCTTCTAACATGACAGGACTATTCTGTCTCTAGGCCTTTTGTAGGGTGGCACAGGTAGTACCGGCCCCTGGATAATATATTCTATTGTACAGTGTAATGTAAAATAGGGTTAGGGTTAGGGTTAGATGTAAATGTGTATAAATAGTAAGTCCATCCCTTTCCCCAAGGTCAATGAAATTGATGATTTTGTAGTCCATAGTAATAGAGAAGCAGTATTTTCATTTTCTGTGGTGGAGCTCAATGCTCCTTGGTCTTTAAGCTTTTGGTAGTTAGATGCTCCCATGGACCCGCCATTGTAACATGCACCAGTGCTTTCTGGAAGAAATATTAATGAAGAAGGGAGAGTTCTTGCAATGATGTTATTGACGTTCAATCTTCTGAGTTAATCATATTTTATGTTTTGTGTTCATGTCTTCTGCTCTGATATTTTAAGTAGCTTAACGACCTCTTTTCCCTTGCTACTGATAAAATATGAACTGATGGTTGTGCATTTCTTTGGTATTTAGTGTAGTATATCAGAGCATTATTGATGTATTGAATGTTTAAACATAACTATAAGTAGATGAAATACTCCTAACCCTGTAGGATCTTTTTTTGATTTATTTGCTAAGTGTAGAATGCTTGGAGAAACCTCACCTTCCTGAATCCCCGAAGAGAATGGGTTGAAGAAACCAGCTATCCCCCTCGAAAATAGTCACTTCTCCCAACTGAGCCCTGCACTGTTAAGACCCAACACCCAAGTGCTTGGAGGCCCGGGGAATCTCATTTCCCCAGACAACCTTTGCAGGCAAAGTTGGTTGGTACCCCTAGTACCTGGTGACAACTTATGACTGTTGGCAGACGCGGTCACCAAATTCCCGTCAACAGTATGTATATATATGTATGTATACATACATATATATATACATACATACATATATATATACATATATATAGACATATATATACATATATATATAGATATATCTCTATAGATATGTATATATGTGTGTGTGTATATATGTGTATATATATATATATATATATATGTTTGGCCAAAGCGGGGTCTAACATGTAGAAATAGTTGGCCCAAAAATTCAAATAGTTAGCCCAAAAGATTAACTTCTAATGCATGCACAGGGATACCTGAGCATGTATTGATATATTTTCACTTAGCATCCCTTAAACTTGATCCTTGATTATAGCCAAGATTATTGCAACATACTGCAGTGCCTCAAAATCATTAATGCCAAAGAAAAGCCAACAAAAAAAAGCTTTAAGCCTTAAAAGTAGCAAGATGGATGCTAAGCACGTAGGGATGTGCACCATGGAGTGTATTTTCATTAAATAAATAAATGACCATATTAGTTAATTGTATAGCGTGCAATAAGAGGACCAATAACAACAAAGGTAGAAACTAGAGAAATATAGTGAAGCACAGTATCATTACTCAAACCATCCTTATGACTTCAGAGAGGATCAAAATTCTCTGGAAATAAACTAAACAAAAATTTACAACAAACTCCAAAACCTGTCACAACATATATGTATAGTGTTCATAGATTAGTACTTTGAATGAGAAAAATAACATAGAAAGATCCATCATCTAATGACAAGTTTGATATTAATGACAACCAAAACATGCATATGTGAAACATGGTCAAGGGATTAGGTAACACATTGTTTTAGTACATGGTTTATTTAATACTTCTTCCAATGGTTATGTGTGATCTTATTTCTATAAAATAAAATAAAAGGACACTTTTTTGAGGTAGTCAAATTACCATTTGTGAAGGTTAAAAAGCATGGCATGGGATGTGTGTTTACATTCTTGTTCAGATGGAGTGCTTGTTGATGGATGGGGTTTCAATGGCTTTCATGTATATATTGTAATGTTGCATTGTTGAATAATACAAGGGTAGTGAATGCTTTTGAAGCCTAGTTTTTTTCCTCATGATGGTTTTTCCAAAGTATATCTTGTGTCACATTTTTTGGGTATGTTCTCTATTCTCTTACAAGTATATTTTGAGTACAAGTACTTGATTGATTTATCAAGTGGGTAATGTAAAAATGTTTATCATATGGATGTGATTTTCCTTATAGAAACCTATGATCACTTATCTAGAGGAGGGGTGATATACTCATAGGTAATACATCAAATAAAAAATTCACATTTCCCCTATATCTAGAGGAAGAGGGTAAATATATATAATCCACTCCTTATTTTAAGTGAAACTTTGTATATAATTATTTACAAATGT
The DNA here is from genome assembly GCA_018584345.1 of Thuja plicata. Taxonomy (NCBI): domain Eukaryota; kingdom Viridiplantae; phylum Streptophyta; class Pinopsida; order Cupressales; family Cupressaceae; genus Thuja; species Thuja plicata. The sequence goes on from MU224392.1 coordinate 632,213, forward strand.
ATGATGGTATCTCATTTTCTGATGTCAAATATAATGTACTTCTAACCAATTAGGATGTATCAAGGAAATTGTAAGGGGGTCCTTGAAACTAGTATCTCAATTGGTCATAACCTTGTGTTTATGTGCATAGAATAGAACCATGGTATTTAAGTCATTATTGCTAACAAAGCCATCAATCTAGAAATAATTTATCATCCCTAATAAAAGTAAATTAAAAAAAATTCTATAAACCTTCCATCATTAGATGGATTTTATGATTAAGTTTTGTCAATCATATGCTAAAGATAAATTTTAGGATGTATCATGAAAATTGTAAGGGGGTCCTTGCAACTACTATCTCAATTGGTCATAACCTTGTGTTTATGTACAGAGAATAGAACCAAGGTATTTAAATCATTATTGCTAATAAAGCCATCAATCTAGAAATAATTTATCATCCGTACTAAAATTAAATACATAAATAAATAAATAAAGCAAATTCCATAAACCTTCCATCATTAGATGGACTTAATGATTAAGTTTTATCAATCATATGCTAAAGATAAATTATAATAGATATAAGCCAATATTTGGTAGGAACTTGTGTGGTGTTCTTATTTTTTGGTTGAGATAGGCTAGTACATTTCTTAGTCTCTATAATATCTCATCTATACTAATACCAATTTCAATATTATATTATGCATCATAGACCCATTTAAATTGCATGTGCACATGGTGACATAATTACATATATCTTGTATGGATTACACTAGTTTCAACTCCATGGTTTTCTTATAGACCATTATTCCAATGATGATACCTTTCACAAAATGTTCATGTTTGCATATGCTATGGGCGCCTTATTTTTTCAAGCTCCATGATTATTTTATGCATCATGATCCTTTAAATACGCATATTTTGTAGCTTCCATAGTGGCTTTAAATTAGTATTACCTTCTACACTAGTATTTACACCACATCAATATATTGCTTCATCCCCTCATGTTTATAGGTTTAATATAAAATGATGGGTTCTTATAAATTTTTATGCAGTAATATTGTTATTATAGTTACTCATAATGATTTATGTACCATAAAAATGCCAATATGGTTTTACACATTTGTGAAGATGTTGAGGTGTTAGTTAGCATATAATCTCATATTCTAGCCTACTTTTACATTTACTATACATTCTACATGTTGGTTGTATTCCCAGTTCTAGTCTGTTTGCCAAATTTTTGTGGTCCTCATACTTGTTTCTTGCCTAAAAATAGAAGTCTCTCAGTTTATTTGTCATTTCCCTGTTGAAATCTTCAGGTTTTCAGGTCAGAACCCATGTAAAATTGAAAAGCCTCAAAACCTTAGGTCTTGTTTATTAGGAAAAATTGAGTAAAACCCTTAGACATTTATCTCACTTCTATTTTGGTGTTACATTTTTGAGTTCACTTAAGTCATGTGTTGATAAGCTTGCTCGCCTAGTCGCGTAATCCAGATGGAATATTCTTTTTTTCAAGGAGACTTGGCGATTACCTTATGTCAGGATGTCTCTAAAAGAATTTGAATATTCCTTTAGCTTTAAGAGACTTGGTAGATCCCTTTAGTCGCGTAGTCTCTAAATGAGAAGACAGGTCAGCAATATGTGACAAGGCCCACAGATGAGTCGCAGTGTCATGAGAAAGAATTAGTAGTTAGTGATTTAATAAGAGACTTGGCAATTTCTTCATGTCGCATTGTCGCTGAATTGGTCTAAAATTAAATAAGTAATGCAAAGCTTATGTCACGTGGTCTCCAAATGGATGGTGGTTAAGAAAAAAAATGTTGAGACTTCGCGACTAACTATATACAGTTTAAGCTGAAACACAGTCGGGTTGTCGTCGGATTGAGATGCTGAGTCAGCTTTCCATTTAGCGATGTAGAGATGAGTAATGAATGAGACACGTTTACAAAGGTGAGTTGATTAAAAAGCTTGTCGCATGGTCTCCAAATGGAAAAATACTATTCAGCGATTAAGAGAGTTTGTAAAAAACCTTTGATGTCGCGTAGTCTCTAAAAAATTGAAGGGTATGATAGATTACTCAGTGATTCAGCGGAAGCCGTCAGATGCAGTGATTAAAGGATCCAACAGTAGTCATGAAGTCTCTGAATGGAAAGGTCCAAAAGGAAAATGTACTCGTGACTTAGAGATAAGGGTATGTTGCATGGTCGCCAGATGAGCTAAAAGGCTTATCGCATTGTCTCTAAAAGGCTTTGCCACTTAAAATTTGTGTTCAGCGATTAAGCGACTAAGGGTAGTCGCAGAATATCATAAAGGAAAGCAAGCATTTAGCGACATGGAAATAACCATGAAAGTTAAGAGTAACAGTCAGTCGCGAAGTCTCTGAGTAAAACATGATATAAAGTTTTCATCCAGTGACTTTGATTTACACAGTCGCTTGGTCGCCAGAAGTAAACTATGGTTAACCAAGACAAAGAAAACAACATAGTCGCTAGATCTCTAGAAAAATCAAGGGTTAAAGACTTAGGTCAGAGACAAGGAGACTATACACAGTTGTGTAGTCTCTAAATATGAATTCATAAGAAAAGGCGGCAGTGTCTGACATGACAACATGAATCATTCAGCGTCCAATGATAAGATTAGATATTGATTACTGTCTAAAAGGGGTAGCTGAGATGTATGATAGAGAGCCAATCATAGTGAAACATGTCATCACACTTGAATTTTATAAAGTTTTACACATATATGAATTTGATTTCCTATCACAGTCATGGGCTATGGCTAGGTTTTCAATTAATTATGCAGCATGTTTAATTGAAGACATGAATTGATGATTTTCAAATGATGAGCCATGTACTCTGAACAATTACCATAAAGAGTTGATTGAGGGTTCATATTATCTTACCTTGCTTTCAGAATTTTAGAACGAAGAAGTGCTAGGTATTCTGAGAAGAGAGAAGAAATTAGACAAGTTGCATAGTTTTCCATTAATTAAAAGGCTTTGAATTTCTGAGAATTGTGCACAGAGGAGTAAAGTCAGTCTTGGAAAGAGATTTGTTCAAGGAAGTAAGAAACCATCTTGGTCCTCTGTCAGGGACAAGCCCTTATTACTTCAAGGCCTTGCATTTCTACATTAAGTATATTGCCTATGCCCTGTGTAGAGTGTTAGGGATAGATGGGGAAGCAGATAAGATTAATGCTGGGATATTGATGACGGTGCTAGATTTATAGGAGGTGCATTCTAGCACCAGCTATGACTATATACAATATATCATTGACAAGATGCATGAGGGATTTATAGAAACTAACAAGAAATTGGAGAATCCTAAGGAGAAAGAGCCCAAGTTCTTACACTACTCCATCCTCATGCATTTCTTGTTGCATTATAATTTTGTGATCATGGATGTAAGTAATTTGACCCCTCAGAGGTTTCATCAAGATGGACCTAATCCTATCTAGTTCCAGATAAAGATTTGGAAGTATACATCTAGGGATTGTGATTACTGTGCATTTTAGAATTGGATTGTGTATCCAATAGTACAGAGCCCAGGCATCAACAGGACAAGGGTCCCAATTAAGGTTATGCAACTGCTAAGGCCTAGTGAATATTTGGATAAAAGGGAGGGAGACCATAATTGGGGAGATTTATTCTTAGAAGAGAAGTATACCATAATAAGGGTATATGGATGTATAAATCCACCTCATGTCTTTCCTTACCATGTGCCTGCAAGAGTTGCTGCCATGGAATTTATATGGCAGTTATTGTTAACAGATAATTAGCACTTTGCATCACACATGAAGGGGACCTTAACCCCTAAACAATTCAAAATTTCTAATTTCACTATTGGAAAAGGTACCATTGATTCAGTCAGTCAGTGGTTGGAAAGTTGCAGAATGGGGACAACCTCATATAGATACATTGATCCTGAAGGCTTCATGGTAGGAGTCAGGAAATTATATACTCCCACAATTCCCAATACAAATGTCCATTGTGAATGTATTGAGGAGGATGCAACAAGGAATATTCTTGATGAAGATGAGATCAAGACAAGGAGAACAAGGATTCAGGAGTTTCTGAACCTTGAAAGACAAATCAAAAGAAATGGCTTAGCTTTTGGAGGCTTTTACCCTAATCTGCCATATTTTGACAGAATAAAAGTTGTGATTGATAATTATTATGTGCTTACTGAACAACTGGAGACTTTTCTTGATAAGAAAGGTGCCCAAGGGCCAGATCATTCTGAATCTGAGTATGGTAGTAGTAGTGATAGTGACTATGCCCGTCCTACTAGATATGTTCAACCTCAACAGGATGTTGTTGAGATACCACAGTTGCAAGGAGCTAAAGGCCACATTGTTGACTTAACAGTGGCCAGACAACCTGATGATGTAGAGGAGCCTTTAGCTAAAAGGCAAAAGGTGGAAATAGGATAGCCTTCAGTTGAAAGGAAAGAAAAGAAAAAGGATAAAGCAAGTGCCCTAGTTACTAGGAATAGGTTATATGACCATAACCTAAGGAAATTCATTAGGGAGGGCAAGAAAAAGCAACCTGATATGGAGGAGAATGTTGAATTACCCCTTAAGGCTTGTGTTGATGAAAGGTTGATACATCAACAACAGTTTCTAAATGATGATAATTTCATTAAGACTGAGGAGTTTAAAGACTTCCTAAGGTGGTATAAAAAGGAGAAAATTAGAGCTAGTTAACTGTTGATAGGAAGGACACAATAACAAATGAGGCCCTAGTGGCCCTACAATCATATGACCCAGACAGTGAGGACATATCACCTGATGAAGCTAGAAGAATGGTATTGGATAGTGGCATATTGCTTGCTGAGGGTTGGGATTTGGCTTCTACCTTCATAATTGATCAAATACGAAAGTAGCTAGATTTGAAGATGTCAAGTGAGATGCAAATAGGGGATATGATTAAAGGATTTGGGTATAGCCCAAAATCTCAATCCTTTGCAATGTGGAGCCTTTTCCCTAAGGAATAGAAGCCTCAGCTGGTAAACATTCAAGAAAACATGGTAGGCAATCAAATGGTCTGGTCTGTACAAAATACATGGGATTTGGAAATATCAAAGATCATGACACATTGGGCACACTTGAATGAGCACAAGACAAAATAGTTGTCTGACAAGTGTAGCATGTTGATAGAGTAGACCAGTGCATTGGCCAAAGACCAATAATTGTGCCACATCAAGATACATCATCAAGATCAGGTGATTGCAAAGCTATTAAAGGAATTAGAAGAGAAGCTTGAGGTGATGTACATGCCCATACAACCACAACCTTTACAAATTGAGGATAAGGAAAAATTAGAAGAAGTGGTTGAGAAGGAGAATATATGACAAAAGAAGAATGAAATTGCCTTAAATGCATTTACGGGCATTCTCCAACACAGGATTGATATATTGAAGGATAAGACTGATGTTATCCTCAATGCTTATAAGAAGTTGCCAAATTTGCATGCTGAGGTCATGGGGTATCTTGCTATATTAAACCCCTATTTTACCAAATGGTCTACCAGGGTGCAATTGTTTGAAAAGATTGCATCTTTGCAAACCCTGAGATCAAATTTTCCAGAGATAGTAACAGAGGTGGAAGATGAGATCAAAAAGGTCAATGTTCCTCTCTCATTCTTCAAAGGCAAATTGAATCAAATAGAGGTTAAATTGAGCCTCTTTGTTGTAGATTTTAATAGATTTGTTCCTTCCCTAAGAGGAGAAGATGATCAGGTAAAGGCTTTAGATGACTGGAGGAATGAGTTTGACAACAAAATTCCTAATAATGAGGCATTTATTTTAGGATCAGATTTAGACATTGAGGGATTTAATAAGTTATTAGATGAGGCATTCAAGGCAGAGACTAATATTAATAAGTTTCTTTTGGATGTTAAGAACATCACCGATGTTAGATGGGAGAGGCAAAAGGCACAAGTGCAGGGCACTCAAGACTTCAAGTGGCCAACAGATGATGAAGTGACAATATGGGAACTGATCACTAGGCCCAAGAAAAAGAAGCTCACGGTGGAGGAAGAAATATTGGATGACGAATAAAGGTGAACACTTGGTGCCTCACTATTGAGTATGAAGAAGTTAGTTATTACTAAAGGAAAGTAGGTGAGCATGTAAAGATGGTCGCCCAAGCTCGACATAAATGATACTAGCTACCATGAATACTGTCGAAGTGAAGGCGCTAGATAAAGAGAAGAACAAGGAATATCAGATTTCATCTCATGATTTTGTCTTTCTACCGTTTCTTCTTTCTCCTCTTTTGTCTTTTTTGTAGTTTTAGGGTTAGGTTTCTGAGACCATCTGAAGCTTGTTGCATCCTAAAGAAAAGGATTCCAAGATGGTCAAGGACCTATAAATAGTCAAAATTTGTATTTGTTAAGAAGGATGAGATATATTGCAAAATCAGACTTTCTGAATTTGTGTCTGTGTTTTCAAGCTTCAAAGCTTTTTCATGTATGAAAGCAGGATCATATCAATAAAATACAGTGAAATTTTACTCTTTTCTATTGTTGTCTCTTTATTTCCTGTGTATGCTTTTTTATGTTTAAGTCTGCAAGGTATTCTGAAGCATTTTGGTTACAAGGTAACTATTTAATTACTTACAAGTTTCTTTCAAGTAAAGAACTAAGTTTTGTGAGTAGTTTTAGGGAGCATAATAGTATTCAAGGATTTGATACAGTATTCTAGAGGTAACTAGATAATTTTTAAGGCAGTTTATCTGAATTGCATGTAGGTTGTAAGGCAACTTACAGTGTTTTTTTTCTATGAGACCTTATCTTATTGACTTTGTAACCCAAAGGATAGGCACTGATCTAGGTTTTGATCTGATTATCTATCATCATCCAAGTTTTCAAAACTATTCAAAATTATTTCAATCAAAATACTTATGTTACTAAAAATAAACAAGCTAAACTCATGGACTCATATCAACAGGATAGTGTCCATTCTAGTGATTCCTTGAAGAGTGAATCATTAGGTTATCCCTCCTAAAAACAAAAGGAAGAAGGATGCAAATCCTTGTCTCATTGGTTCATGTTATCAAAACCATAGCCTGGCTTATAATACTTTGTTTCAAATCAATCATTGCAATCTCTAAAGTGTTCTATAAGTTGTTACAGTGAGGTTTTAGGTGCATAACTAGTGAATGAATTAATCCACCAAATACATGGGGTGAAGTATCAGTAATCTTTAAATAGGTAATACTTGCCTGAGTCTGTGGAGCTTGAAGAAGGAGGATATTATCCAATCCTCATCAATTGGCCTTTCTCTTGCAAAAAAGAGGTTGCATTCAAGTATATGAAGTATACTGTCATCATTAGGCAAGTGTTACAAGAAAAAGAGCTAACAAATTGGCGACTCTATTGGGGATTAGAGATTTTAAAAGTCTGATTAAGAAATTTTAGAATATCTCTTGCCCAAGTAATCAGAAATCTCTACCACTTAAAATTTTAACTTGTTTACAAATCATACATGTGGTTATTGTTAAATTACTCTTTGATAAGTATTCATCCCAAGTTATTGGGTGGCGAATCTAAAAGGAAAATCTCTGAGATTAGTGCAAGGTTAATAAATGTCTTTCAGAATGAATACTAGGTCAAGGGTGAGAACTGATCCTGAAAGGGTATTACATGAGGGAATCCCATCATCCTCAAGAATAGGATTGTCTTGGAGGAAAAAGAGAAATCAAGTTAGTATGGATGAAACCCCTCTAAGAGGTAAAGAGGTTAATGATAGGAGAGATATGAATACCAATCAGCGTTCTCATGAAGGAAATACTTCAGAGTATGAAGAGGCTGCTGAAAGAGTATTAGAAACACCCATAGTCACTTCTACTTCAAATGAGAGAGAGGAGATCACTACACCTAGTTCAGATTTAGAAGATGCTCCTTCTGATATGCTAGCAAATGAAGAGAAGTTCATTTTGAAACAGCTCGCCCTAGTTCAACAAATTAAAAAGGAGAGAGAAATGAGAAAGAAAAAGAATGATCATAAGGATCTTGATAACAATAGAAAAAGATCTTCAAAACATCAAACTATGAAAGATACAGAGAGGTCTCAGAAGGACCAAGAAATACCATTCACTCATAAAGTTTCTACTTTAGAAATGAATAAGGGTAAACAAAAGATGAGTGAACATAGAGATCAAGAACCTAAATTTCAAAATCCTTTGATAGAACAAATGTCCAAGTTAGAAATTGACTTATAAAAATTGAGAATTGAAAAAGAAACCATGGAAAAAATGTTAGAAAAGGCACAAATGGAAGCTGCAACAATTGAAATGAAGAAAAAAATAGATTTTTTGCAGTCTTCAAAATACTCTCATACTGGGCCAGAGAATATTATAGCTTCTAAAACAAAAGCTGCTACTTCTAAAGAGGATGATAGCTTTCAAAGGAAACCACTACATACTGAAAGATACAAACAATTTGATTTTGTTGGTATCCCTGGATACCCTAATGCTTTTCCTAAAGATGTGGGTGATATAGGAGAAAAGCTCCCAAAGTTTGCAAGTAATAATGTTATCTCTTGTGAAACACATTTAAGGAAATTCATTGATTTTGTTGATGACTTGAATATCACCCATGAGGATGTATTAATGAAATTATTTATTCAGTCCTTAGTTGAGGATGCAAGAGAATGGATTAGGAGCATTGCTAATGGATCTGTTGTTTCTATAGATGAGTTGATTGAATTGTTTAAAGATCAGTATGGAGACAAAACAAATAAAGGCTTTTTATTGAATGAGTTCAATAATATCAAGAAAAATTACAATGAAGAGGTTATTGATTTTAACACAAGGTTTCAAAGAGCTATGCACAAACTATTTCAGAAGATAAAGTTAGATGAAGAGGTATGTATAGAAACTTATTTAAATACTTTTGATTCCAAGATGGGATATGCTCTGAGAGATAAAAACCCTAGAACTCTTACTGATGCTTATAAAATAGCAGTCAATATTGAAATGAACAGAAGAGTATCTGGTAAGTTAAATAGGACGAATGACTCAAGGTTTAGTAAGAGCAATCTAAAAGAACCATAATATAAATAATATAGAGCTCCTCAGAATAATAGACCTTCTTATAATACTACTTACAATCCTCAGAAAAAATGCAAAATCATCCTTATGGAACTCAGTTCAAAGATGGGAAGCCAGTTACTACACCTAAAAAAGAAAAAATAGACAACAAAACTCCAGACCCTCTTCATAGAAATTATGTCCATTTCTGCAATGATGATACTTGGTGTGAAGCCTGTGAAGCCCCTCATAACCCTGATTTTTGTGTTGTTTCCTTGGATTTAAGGGCAAGTGAGGAATAGGAAAATGATGAGGGTGAACAGTGTGATCATAGTATGACAAATACTTATTCGTGCCATGATATTGATTCAAACAATGAAGAGGAAAATCATGATTCATATGTTTCACAAAGGAGGGTTGAGAATCATCATCAACAGATCTTATTTGATAGTGAAACTGATGAAACTGATGACATTTTAAGATGTTATGCTCAAGATGGTCAGGATGTTCCCCTCATAAGGAAAGCTTCAAATGAAGAGAAGGCTAGAATCACTGTAGAGTTAGTGAATAAAGCTAGAAGCAATTACCACTTGAGGAACAGGGTGGTAGGTGGTGCTGGTAGCCAACCTTCAGGTGTCTTTATAAAGGAAAATAAGACAGACACTAAGTATGTTCAGAAAAAAGAAGGACCTAGTAAAAATGTAAATAAACATAAGGTCAAGATTATTACAAAAGCCATCGAGCCAAATGTTGTACGAGAGGAAGATGTGAAAAGACAAGAAAAAATTGTTCCTGTTCAAAAGATAGAAAATAAAAAGTTGAAAGAGTCATTTCAAAAGGAACACAATGAAGAAAATGATTTTATTATTGAAAAATCAAAGTTTTCAGATATGAGGTACACTCCAGCAGATATGGGTCAATATTTTTCCTAGATGACAGTTAAGGTTCCATTTCTGGAAATGATGAGGATCAAAGAACATAAGGAAAAAGTAATGTCATTATTAAACAGTGTACCCACAATAAAGGTTCAGAGTCTAGTAGATATTTCTAAGAAGCCAACTACCAAGGGAAATGAAGTACGGGTGTTGACATCTGAAATTCCTCAAATATTCTTGAATGCAACTTCTTCTCCAAAAGTTATTGACCCATTTTTTCTTTCATTGATAATTAATGATAAAATGCTCTAGAATTGTATGATTGATTTAGGAGCCTCTTATACAGTTATGCTAGTTGAGATCATGAGGGCAATGGGGCTACAAGTTGATACACCTTATGGGAGATGCAAAGCTATGGATTCTAGAGAGGTCCCTGTAATTGGTACCATTGAGGCTATGCCTTATAGACTAGCAATTTTCCCTAATGTAGTGATGACTATGAATGTTCTTGTGGTTGACATACCACCTCATTATGGCATGTTGTTATCAAGAAAATGGAGTGCTTCAATGGGAGTTAGTATACAAAATGATTTATCATATGCTACTTTCAACATTGCTGAAGAGAATGTTAAGGTCTTAAGGGAGAGTAGAACTCCCCACATGATAGAAAAATTTGAAGACACTAATGTAAACTGTTGCATTGACATAGACATGGAAAATTTCATAATTAAAAAAAATGAACTTTATTGTCAAGATCAAGAAGCTGACCCTTTGAACAAAAAATTAATCTTGTAGGAAGATGGATTATGGAAAATGTACTTTGATGGTGCTTTCTCTAAAGAAGGATCAGGGGCAGGAGTATTGTTGATATCCCCATCAGGTACAACTTTT
>MU224392.1:658991-675160 GCA_018584345.1 Thuja plicata
GCCTCTTCCGGGGTCCTGGGGCAGCGCCCCAGGCGGGGTCAAGGGGTAGAGCCCCTTGCGGGGTCCTGGGGCAGCGCCCCAAGCGGGGTCAAGGGGCAGCGCCCCAGGCGGGGTCAAGGGGTAGCGCCCCTGATGGGGTCAAGGGGCAGCACCCCTTGCGGGGGCCCTTTAGGGCAGCGCCCCAGGGCGGGGTCAAGGGGCAGTGCCACTCGATGCCAACAATGATTTAATAATATTGTAAAGGGTCGACCATTGATTTTCTATTAGTCAGAGTATTTTTTGCCCTAATTAGGTTAGGTCAAATATGCTTGTGAAAAGGGCTTAGTTTTTTCAAGATTTCTATGTATGAGGGATTTTTGTAGCTTCCTGTGATGGTATTGAGTTGCAGGTTTCAGATTGTAATCGCTGGATAATAATAAAAGTATTGGACTCGTTGTTGGTGGACGTAACCCAGGGATTGGGTGAACCACGTTAAATCTCTGTGTCATTTGTGTTCTCTTCTGTGTTTACAATTGTAATTTTTCTGCTTATTATTCTAACAAAATCCATATCTATATAGTATATAAAAGGTCCTATTGGATTCCAAGTGCTCATGGATTTTGAGCCATGAGAACTCCAAAGAAACCCATTATTTACATAACTGGACCAAAACTAGTCAGTGAACTTGCAAAACACAAATAATTTGACAAAGCTTAACCAGAATGTACACTCTAACAAAATAACACCACAAAAAGCTTGGAAAATACATTTCAAACACTATCCAATCATTCATTCAGTCCATTCAATCCAATAAAGTGATGGATGATGGCTCTGTCACAAATTTACACTGTAAATTGGTTCTTTCTTGCAATCAGTCCGTACAATATAAGAACTGACTGACAAATTAGGGTTGGATTCACCTTATATACACCTATCCCATCTATCTAGACCATTTGGTCAGGATTTGGGCACCTTAATAGCTGATTCCTAAAATCTAGGAAATGTTGTCATGACAACTTTAAAAGTTGTCATGACAACTTTGACAACTTTTGTCAAAATTGCCATTTTCACAACTTCAGTGCCCTAATTGGTTCTAAACTTTACCATTTGACCTGAAATGGTTAGAAAACAATAAAACATTAAAAATCTTCCCAATTTGGGACTTTGGTCAACTCTTTGACCTTTGAGTTGACTTCTAGGCCTTAGACTCCTAGAATTAACTAGACCCAAACAACAAAACCCTAATCTTTCCAAACCTAACCCACACCTCAAACACACACTAGGGACTTTATACTTAGTCCTTATTCATGGATGGTTGGCCAAACCAACCTACAAGCCAAAATTGATTAAGATCTTTCAATAGACCTTAAGGGTGCTCCTGCACCATACTCCCCCCTACAAGAAAAACAAGTTAGGGTACAGTTGGTGTCAGGAACTCCTCACTAATTCCATGTTTCTTGAAGTCACTCTCAGCTATCCAATTGGCTTTTGACTCTAGTTGTTTCTTCCACTTCACTAGATGCTCCATGTAGATCTTATGTCTTGTTTTCTTTTTCACCCTTGAATCCAATATCTTCTCAACTTGTAGTTTGTCCTGTTCCAGAGTCTTGAACTCTCCCATGTCCTTAATGAACTTTGTTCTGTATTTCATCTCATCCATATCTTCCCCCTTATACTTGATCAAATCTTTCACATTGAAGATTGGGGAAATTGACATCCCCTTGGGAAACTCTACCTTGTATGCATTAGGTCCATACTTTGCCAATATCTTACAAGGTCCAATTCGTGTCATTTGTAGCTTGATGGGTATCCCTTTTTTTAGTCTTTCCTTATTCAAGAACACCATAACTAATTCTCCCACTTCAAACTAAAATTCTCTTCTCCCCTCATCTTTCTTTGCTTTCAACTTTTGATTTGCCTCCATCAAGGTCTTTTGCACTTGCTCATAAACCTCCTTCATTGATTGTGCAAAATCATCAACATGCCCACTGATTCCCTCATATCCTTTGAGGTCTCTAATTCCCATCACACCCCTTGGATGTGCCCCATACACTATCTCAAATGGGCTCTTCCCTATAGCTCTATTGGTACTTTCATTGTAGGCAAATTCTGCCTGTGGAATAACTTTCTCCCAGCCTTGTCCATACTCCTTGGTCAGACATCTAAGCAAGTTCCCAAGGATCCTGTTGATTACCTCAGTCTTCCCATCTATTTGAGGATGATAGGTAGATCCATGAGACAAGTTTTTTCCTAGCCTCTTCCATAGGGTCTTCCAAAAGTGACCCATGAACTTTACATCCCTGTCTGCAATAATGCTCATTGGTAGGCCATGAATCCTTACCACTTCTTTGAAGAACAAGTAGGCAATATGACTAGCATCATGTGTTGTTTTACATGGTATGAAGTGGCTCATTTTACTAAATCTATCTACCATTACAAATACACTATCTAAACTAGATGGAGTTCTAGGTAATCCCACTATGAAGTCCAAACTTATGCACTCCCAAGGTGTACTTGGGATGGGTAATGGTTGGTAAAGTCCTACATTAGATGAAGTGCCTTTAGGTTTCTGACATATGTCACACTACTCCACATACCTTCTTACTTCCTTTTGCATCTTTGGCCACCAATAGAATCTCTCTACTAATTCCAATGTCTTATTCAATCCAAAGTGTCCACTTAGGCTTCCATTATGATTCTTCTGTACAAGGTTCTCCCTAATTGAACCTCTTGGAACACATAGTTTCTTACCTTTGAATAGCAACCATTTTGCAATGTATACTCTACAAACTCACTATGAAAGTGATTCTCAAGATTTTGACACACCTGATATATCTCTGAGAAACCTGAATCTCCCTCATATAGGTCCTTGAAACCTTCAACCCCTATGCTTTGCAACTGAATCTCTTGGATGGTAAGTAGTCTTCTACTAATGGCATCTGCAACTTTGTTTTTCACTCCCTTATTATGTTTGATAGTAAAGGTGTAAGACTGTAGGAATTCCATCCACTTGATGTGTCTCAAACTAAGCTTGTCTTGAGTGTTTATGTAACTCATTTCTTGGTTGTCTGTGAAGACAACAAACTCTTTGGGAAAAATATAATGCCTTTACTTATTTAAGGCTTGTACAAGAGCATATAGCTCCAATTCATAGGAAGAATACTTAGACTTAGCCTCATTGAGTCTTTCACTGAAAAAGGGCACGGGCCTGCCTTCCTGACTTAGGACAGCTCCCACTGTAATGCTACTTGCATCACACTCCACAATAAATGGTTTATCAAAACTTGGCAATAGAAATATAGGCTGAGTAGCCACTTCTTTATTTAATCTCTCAAATCCATCATTAGCTGCCTTTGTCCACACAAATTTTGTTTTCAACCCTCCTTTTATAGTCTCTAGGACTGGAGCACAAATCTCACTGAATCTCCTAATGAACTTCCTATAGAATTGGGCTAACCCATGGAAGCTTCTAACTTCAATCCATGTGTTAGGAGTAGGCCAGTTAAATATGGCCTCTACCTTCTCCTTATCCATCTTTAAGTCACCCTTGGAAACCACAAATCCAAGGTAGACTAGCTCTTCCTTCATGAACTCACCCTTCTCAAGGTTTATGGTGAGTTTCTCTTCCTACAACTTCTTCAACACTAACTCCAAGTGTCTCATATGGTCCTCCTTTGTTTTACTGAATATGAGGATGTCATATAAATAGACAACTACAAAGACTCCTATATAGTCCTTCAAGACTTCATTCATCACCCTCATAAAGGTGCTTGGTGCATTGGTAAGCCCAAAGGGCATCACTAACCATTCATATAACCCCTCTGTAGTCTTAAATGCATACTTCCACTCATCACCCTCTTTCATCCTAATTTGATAGTACCCACTCTTCAAATCAATTTTAGATAAGTACTTAGCACCCCCCAAACAATCCATCAAGTCTTTTATTCTAGGAATTGGAAATCTATACCTGGTAGTTATCCAATTTATTTCCCTAGAATTAGTACACATTCTCCACTTACCTCCTTTCTTAGGAGCCAACACCACTGGGAAAGCACATGGGATAATGTTCTTCCTTATCAACCCTTGGTCCAAAAGCTCTTGGACTTGTCTAGCTATCTCCTTGTTTTGCTCTGGTGTCATCTTGTATGTAGCCTTGTTTGGCAAAGATGCTCCTAGTATAAAGTCAATTTGATGACTAATCTCCCTCTTGGGTGGAAGTGTGGCTGGTGTACCCTCACAAATTATATCCTTGAACTGGTCTAGCATTTCTCTTACCTCCTATGGTATAGGTGCCTTCTCATGAGACTCCTCCTCCTTTGGCTTTAGCAAGATTGTATAACCAACTTCTTCTTCTTCAGATCCTTTAGAAATTCTTTCCCACTCAATAACATGGCATTGGATTCTCCCTTCTCCATTGCTTCCTCCTCTAAGATGGACTATATCTTGTAGGTGACCCCATCTTTCTTGAAAGTATACTTTTTATCCTTCCCATTATGGACTGCGTCTTTGTCATATTGCCATGGTCTGCCAAGTAACAGATGGAAAGCATACATTAGCAGAAAATCACATAGTATCTTATCATGATACTTCCCAATAGAAAATTCCACCCACACTTGTTCATTGACTAATATGTTCTGGCCCTTATTCAACCATGTGAATTTTTAAGGGCATTCATGTGGAATTTTAGTGAGCTTTAGTTTCTCTATTGCCTCTCCTGATATTACATTATCTGTGGATCTTGAATCTATGATCACCTTACATAATTTTCCCATTATCTTGCACTTGACCCTGAAAAGATCCCTTCTTTGCTTGTGTCCATCCTTAGTAGGTTCTTTAATTAGTATCCTCCTAAGCATCAAACTCTCACCTTTCTCTGAATCTAGACTGACCTATGAATGCTTGGTGTTGTCCTCCTCTTGGACCTAGTTGATCCTCTTTTCTCCTTGTGAGGATGTTGGCTTATCTGGACACCTGTATGCAGGGTGCCCCAACTGTCCTCAGTTGTAACATTTCATGGAAGAGAAATGAGATCCCCTTCCAAAACCTCCTGTCCTTCCTCTACCACTATTATAAGAACCCCTTCCTCTACTGTAGAATCCACCTCTATTGCTTGAATCCTCTCCTTGATCTACATATCTAGAGTCACCTTGACCTCTACTATCATTGCCTTTGCCACTTGAGCCTCCTCTATGGCCACCTCTGTTATCTCTGCCCCTTCCTTTACTTTTGGAGCTAGAATCTTGTCTTTTCTTTATTTTTTCTTCCACCTTAAAAGCCATTTGGAAACAACTATGAATGGAAGTCAGAGTGAAGAGACTAAGCTCTTCTTGGATGTTCCACCTTAATCCATTAAGGAATCTTGCCACTTTAATTCTCTCTATCTCTTGGATTCTTGATCTAAGACAAAGTTTTTGAAATTCTTCAGTATAGGCTCCCACATCTAGGTCTTTTTTCCTAAGATTTTGCCTCTTCTTATGCATTTGGATGTCATAATCCTCTGGAAGATAATACTCCTTCACTTTTTCCATAATTGTCTTCCAATTTTTTATGGGCTTCTTTCCCTCTTTATCCCTTTCTTCCTGCAAGAACTTCCACCATGTAAGTGCTTGCCCTCTTAGCCTTGACTTGGCTATCTTCACCTTTTCAGCTTTTGTAATTCCATCACACTCAAAGTGATTCTCCATCCCTTCAAGTCATTGCATAACCAACTCTATATCCATCTTACCAGAGAACACTGGTATTCCTTCTAGAGCCTTCCCACTCAATGCTTTGAGTGCTTTAAGGAATGGTTCCTCAGGTAGAAGAGGATCAGGCTCTGGTTCTACTTCCTCTTCTAATGGAGATTTACCTTTATCTAACCCTCCATGCACTTCTTCTCTCAGTTTTC
The DNA here is from genome assembly GCA_018584345.1 of Thuja plicata. Taxonomy (NCBI): domain Eukaryota; kingdom Viridiplantae; phylum Streptophyta; class Pinopsida; order Cupressales; family Cupressaceae; genus Thuja; species Thuja plicata. Next base: position 664,858 of record MU224392.1, read on the forward strand.
TGGCTGTCTCTGCAACGTCTACCATTTTTATCTTCATTTCCTCCATTGCCTCTTCAAGAAGCCTATTCTTGATTTGTTGCTCTGACAAATCTTTGGCAAACTCTGCATTGGTCACCATCCTGGACTCACCTATGGACTCACTCCAATCTGACATACACCAATTCAACCACCCAATCCTTTCAATGGCTCTGATACCAATTTGATGAGGAGTTCCCTCTCCTAGAGCCTCTAGCTCTCTCCAAGACCTTCACTGGGTCTTCCTTAGGGTCTCAGTCTCTCTACCCTAACTTAGAGTATTCTTTCCTAGTCCTCTAACTCACTAGGAACTTCCCATCAACTTCAAACTCAACTCCCTACTCTCCTCTTAGCTTTCTTGCAAGCATGGCTTCACAAGCCTCCTTTCACCCAATGGTGTCAACTTCCTAAGGTTGGGCTTTCCTACTCACCTTAGGTCAAGTTACACTCCTATGGATCCAATTTGCTAGACCCTTCAACCATTTTCCAATCGAGACCCAAAAATCCAACTCTTTTGCCTTGTAGCCTTTTTAGGCCTATTAGCCCTTCAAAACACTAAAAATGTGTTCTTGCTTCCATAAACCCTTAACAACCCCCCCAAAAAATTAGATATTCTTTGTGAGTTTTTCCTCCCCTTGAAGATTCACTAGGTCTCAATTCCTAGTGGTGTCCATATAGTAGTTTTCTACCAAACCCCTAAAAATAAGGGTTTTGGAGACATGTAGACTGGTTTGGTAATTTGATCTTCTTTCTTTGATTACTTGGACTCCTCTAAAAATTCTCCCTCCACTAGAAGTTCTGCACCACATGCCTCCTCACTTCTCCAAACTTGATTGGCTCATACCAATCAATCTGCAATCTCCATTGCCACTGTCTTGTTCAATTACCCTAGCCAGAATGCTCACCACTCACCTAGGGCCTGAATGTTCTCGAGCCTTCCCTGCACTTACACACTCCAAAATCCATATCTACACAGTATATACAAGGTCCTAGTGGATTCCAAGTGCTCATGCAGTTTGAGCCACGGGAACTCCAAAGAAACCCATTATTTACATAACTGGACCAAAATTGGCTAGTGAACTTGCAAAACACAAATAATTTGACAAAGCTTAACCAGAATGTACAAACTAACAAACTAACACCACACAAAGATTGGAAACTACACTGCAAACACTATCCAATCATTCATTCAGTCTATTCAATGGAATAAAGTGATGGATGATGGCTCTGTCACAAATTTACACTGTAAATTGGTTCTTTCTTGCAATCAGTTCGTATAATATGAGAACTAACTGACAAATTAGGGTTGGATTCACCTTATATACTCCTATCCCATCTATCTAGACCATTTGGTTGGGATTTGGGCACCTTAATGGCTGATTCCTAAAATCTAGGAAATGTTGTCATGACAACTTTGACAAGTTTTGTCAAAATTGCCATTTTCACAACTTCAGTGCCCTAATTGGTTCTAAACTTTACCATTTGAGCTCGAATGGTTAGAAAACAATAAAACATTAAAAATATTCCCAATTTGGGACTTTGGTCAACTCTTTGACTTTTGAGTTGACTTCTAGGCCTTAGACTCCTAGAATCAACTAGACCCAAACAACACAACCTTAATATTTCCAAACCTAAACCACACCTCAAACACACACTAGGGACTTTATACTTAGTCCTTATTCATGGATGGTTGGTCAAACCAACCTACAAGCCAAAATTGATTAAGATCTTTCAATAGACCTTAAGGGTGCTCCTGCACCAATAACATTTACAAATAAAATCCTTAAGAAATTCACTTGTTAAACTAGAGTAAGACTTTCTATACTTTGTATTTAAGAAAGTCTCTCTCAAATATCGGTAAAAAGATACATTTTAATAATATTTCATAGCGCACCAATAGTCATAGTGCACATTAACTAGAGGACCAAAAATAGTGCACACTATCTACAAGCAAATTAAAACCATTACTATTTACCAAATATTATAACATTTACCCAATATAAATGAGTGACAGCATTCTTATAACCAATATTTGTGTCTATTTTTGGGTATCCCATCCCTTTTTGCAGCCCATAGAATAGTAGGGGCCCACCCAAGCCAATCAGCTATCCTCCCACCCACCCCCAGTAGGAGTTGGTCTTCTTCACCATGAACCCGAAGAGCCCTACTATTCTATAGGGGTCGTAACGATTATTCTAGTTCTTGCGGTGAATTGACCTGTAGCTAGTTAACTAGACTACCTATAAAAATTGTAGGGGCCAGACTACCTATCAAAATAGTAGGGGGAAGGCGCATTGCGGATTCGCATCCCTACCCCATTTGTTCACAACATGAATCTTAGGTACATACCTATGATATTGCAAGCAAAGGTTGTGGGCATCCTATCTCACGTGACTACAAAAATTTAGCGTTCAAATAGATGATAGATTAAATTATCCATCAAAGCAAATCATATGTATCTCCATTTTATATGGAAGCACAACACTATAATTATAGTAGTGAATCCACTCTATAACTTAATTCCACTCCAACTACCCACCATCGATACATTACAAGTGTAGTTGCATCTTCGGTAATTATATTATTCAATTCTTTGTGATCTTTGCTTCCCAAACTAGGACTATGTGTTGTATTTTCAAGGGGAGGTCTATGAAGATTGGGATTCTCTAAAAAGGAAGAAGCCTCAAAGGTTGAAAATTGCTTTCCTTGTAGTATTAATCCCCATAACATGTTTTGTGAAAGATTCAACACTTCCAGAAATGTGAATTTAGGAGTTGGAAAGGAATTTTTCCTAACAACTTATTTTCTGGAAGATCTACAGACTCCAATTGAACCATGCATGGTTCTTAAGGACTATGGAATTGAGTCTCTCAAATTATTTTTGGATATGTTCAAAAAAATTAAACCCTTTAGGAGTCCAAGTTCTGAAGGAATAGTGCCCAACAGATTATTACAAGAAAGGTCCTTGAACTTGTCTATGTTGATTACCTTTGTATATAGAGTTAACCTTCATTTTACCCAAAGTGTTAGTTCATCTTCAACTTTTAATCCATAAAGAGAAGACTCAAAGTAGAAAAATCCACGCACATAAGAAACGGATGTTTGTACATCAAGACTTTGAGATTCATTGGCCATAGCAGATAACTTGCTTATAAGTGTTTACTAGATAAATCTAGAATTTGAAGATTATGTAGATTCATCGGTTGAGGTGGAATTTTACCTTCAAACTTATTAGAAGCTAAGCTAATAATTCTTAAATCTGTGAGCTTTTCAATCCAAATAGGAATGCTACCTTCAAGTTTTTTACTTCCCAAATCAAATGCTTGGAGAGTGCTGCAATTTCCAATGGATGAAGGAATGATACCTTGCAACCTGTTGCCATTGAGATTTAGTGCTTGGAGAGTCTGCAGGTTTCCCAACTCCTCTGGAATCTCCCCTTTCAAAGCATTTTGAGCCAATTTTAAAACTAATAATTGAGAAAACATCCCAATGTTTGGAGAGGAATCATGCCTGTCAGCTTGTTCTTTGACAAGTCTAAAATCACCAAATAATGTGAATCGGTAAATGTAAAATTTGGAATTTCTCCAGTGAGATTATTCCGTGACAATAATAGAGAACGTAATGTACCAATACTTCCAGGAATAGATCCATTAAACTCATTATCTGAAAGATCTAATATATGTGTAACAAGATCAAGAGCAGAAAGGGAGCCATATAATCTATTCCCATGCAAATCCACCCCCCAAAAATAATGGGATATCTGGCAGGGTAGAGAACCTTCTAGATGGTTGTTTGAAAGATTGAGAAAAATAAGATTAGGCAACTCCGAGAACCACGAAGGAATATTTCGGACATTGTTGTTACATTGTCATTTGAAATATCTAACCCAATGAACAGATATTGCTGGGACACAAATGCAGGTAAATCGCCTTCCATATTGCAAGACCTCAATCTAAGGAACTCCAGGTGGCCAAACTGGGGAGCCCAGCTCGTAGAGATGTTAAAGTGAAACTGATTTTTCAGAAACATCAAGCTCTTTAAGGAGAGTTAGATTATCGAGTAGATGCAATGAAATGTTGCCCGTCAACGTGTTGGAAGAGACCGTGAGTGCTTCTAAGCTAGCCAGATTTGAAATGGAATCCTGAGAGTTGGTTGTGGCAAGGGATGAAAGATTGTCACAAGAGGATGATCTATAGTTTTCTGCAATAAATCCGGGGTCTCAAGTTTTGAAAAATTTGCAATGGAGGGAGGAATCGCTCCTGTTAAATTGCAACTATCCATAGAAAGCACAACAAGGGAGGAAGAGTAGTTCTGAATGAAAGAAGGGTTTCCTTTCAATTCGTAATTAGAACTAAGCACAAGAATGCTCAATTTTGAACGGGGTATGAAATTGGAAAGGATGTAACCGTTTAGATCACACTGCTGGAGATCAAGTGAAATCAACGATGACACATTCTCAAACCAAGAGGAAACTTCAAATGGGAATGAATTATCGCCTATATGTAGATGTGATAAACGGGTGAGGTTCATTTTGATTATATCAACCTGTCAGTAAAGTTTCATTCCAAGATCAATTCTAGTTTTGAAGATATTGAAAATTTTCGGTATTGGCAGTAGGGTACACAAACTTTGAACTCAGTTTTGAAGGCTTTAGAGGCTCCAAAAGGGGTCGAAACCTTAGTTGATTAGGGCTTGTGCGAGATTGGCGTTGTAGAGCACTTAGCGTGATTTCTGAAATTGTGTTATCGTAGCCAATCAAGTCAACGGGAAATGAGTTATGGTTTGTGGAAGTTGCGCTACCTGAAATAGCAGAAAATAAAATTCCTTCAAAATTTCTTTTGAGTTCCAAAAGTTGTTTAGGGCCTATTCTAATGTAATAAAAATGAATAACAATATCTTGGGGATGGTCAGCCTCGAACTTTAGGGTTAAAATTTCTAGAACCTTCTTGGGCAGTTAAAATCGCCTATATAATGAAGACACGTAAGGTTATCTAGAGCAGTTTTTGGGAAATACATCTGGTGGTTGTGGCTTGCAAAATATTGTAATGAAAATGCCCATGTGGTTGTGCATGTTATATTTTTAAACATTGTAATTACATTTCATTGGAGATAATAGAAAGCTCGTTTCTTGTCCTTACAATTTGTTGTTCTCGATTTTGTTGTGTGTGTTTGTGTTAATAAGGGGAGTACCCTTCATTATTATGTGCTATATGAATCTCCTCAATCTTTCTCATGATACCTTTTTCATATCATCTTCAAAGCATATATGTTTATATATGCACATCATACCTTTAAATTTCAAGGAGGTTGGCCAAAGCAGGGTGTAACATGTAGAAATAGTTGGCTCAAAATGTTAAAATAGTTTGCCCAAAAGATCAACTTTTGATGCATGCTCAAGGATACCACATGTATTAATATCTTTTCACTTAGTATCCCTTAAACTTGATCCTTGATTATAACTAAGATTATCACATGATACCACAAGGCCTCACTATCATTAATGCCAAAGAAAAGCCAATCAATTATTTTTTAATCCTATCAAGTAGCTGACTAGACGTGAAGCACATAAGGATGTGCATCATGGATTGTAGTGCCTTCAGAGAAATAAATGACCATATCTGAAAAATGTATAGCATGTCGAAAAGAGTAGTATCCGCAAAGGTAGAAACTAGAGAAATATAGTGAAGCACAATATCATTACTCAAACCTTCTTTATAACTTTAGAGAGGATCAAAATACTCTCCAAACAAGCTATATAAAATTTTCCATTAGCCTCCAAAACCTATCAAGACATATATGTATAGTATCAATAGAGTAGTGCACTAGATGGGAAAAATAACATAGAAAGATTCATCATCAGAAGACAAGTTTGACATCAATGAAAACCAAAATGTCCATATGTGCAACAAGGTCAAGGGGTTAGGTAACACATATAATAACACTTTCTAGTGGTTTTGTGAGAGAGCATTTCTATAAAAGAAAACAAAAGGATAGTTGTTTGAGGTAGTCAAATTAGCATTTGTGAAGGTTGAGTGCATAGCATGGAATGTGTGGCTACTTGCTTATTCACATGAAGTGCTTTTTTATCATGGATGATGGATTCTTTTGGAGGTTGGATTTTTCACTCATGATGGTTTTCTCAAGGTATATCTTGTGTCACATTTTTATGGGTATGTTATCTATTCTCTTGCAAGTATAATTTGAGTACAAGCATTTGATTGATTTATCATGTGGGGTAATGTGGAAATCATCATTGTATGGATGCAAGTTTCCTTATAGAAACCTGTGACCAATTATCTAGAGGAGGGGTGATCTACTCATACATAATACATCAAATAAAAATTTCATATTTTTCCTATAGAGAGGAATAGGGCAAGTATATATATAATCCACTCCTTATTTTAAGTGGAACATTGTATTATAATTATTAACAAATATATGATGGTATATCGTCTTTCTAGTGTCAAATATAATGTACTTCTAACCAATGAGGATGTGTCAAGAAAATTTTGCGGGGGTCCTTGTAACTAGGAGCTCAATAGGTCATATCCTTGTGTTTATGTGCATATAATATAACCATGGTATTCAAATAATTATTACTAAAAAAGTCATCAATCTAGAATCAATTCATCATCCCTACTAAAGTAAATAAAAAGAAACAAATTCCATAATCCTTCAAGCATTAGATGTATTCTATGATTAATTTTTTTCAATCAGATGCTAAAGCTAAATTATAATATATATATATAAGGCAATTTTTGTTAGGAACCTGTCTGGTGTTCTTTTTTTGGGTTGAGATAGGCCATTACATTTCTTAGTCTCTATAATGTCTCATCTATACTAATACTATTTCCAATATTGTATTATGCATCATAGACCCATTTACATTGTATGTACATGGTGACATAATTACACATATCTTGTATGGACTACACTAGTTTCAACTCCATGGTTGTCTTATAGACCATTATTCCAACCATGCTATCTTTCACAAAATATTCATGTTTACATAGGCCATAGGTACCTTATTTTTTCCAAATCCATGATTACCTTATGCATTATGATCCCTTAAATACCTCATTAAATATGCATATTGTGTAGCATCCATAGTTGTTCTAAATTTGCATTAACTTCTACACTAGCATTTACACAACATCAATATACTCTTTTTTCCTTCATCTTTACGGACTTAATATACAATGATGAGTTCTTATAATTTTTTATGCATTAATGTTTTTAATCTAGTTAATCATAATGCTTTATGTGCCATAGAAAGGCCAGTTTGGTTTTACACATTTGAGAAGATATTGAGGTGTTAGTTAGCATATAGTCTTATATTCTAATATGCTTTTGTATTTACTATACATTTGACATTAACATGAATGAATTGAATGTAAATTCACGTGCACAATAAAGTCACATAAAGTTGTAAGGGATAAGTATGTATATTTTACACTTCTACAATATTATTATATATAAATTTGAACATCTATTTTAAATATATAGTGTTATTTTCCAATTCATTATGTTTAGGGTACAAAATCAAATACATTCTTGAACCTACTAGGTAAATCTCCTTATCATATATCTTAGTCAAGATTAATCTATTTCATTATGTTTCCTACTTTTTTAGAGCATGCCACATAGTACATAACTCTATTTATGGATCGGGCCATATGGTATGGTATAGTTTGTCAAAATTCAATTTTTTAATTTGTCACTCCCAAGACAATTCTATGTAAAATAGTCATCATTATGAAGGACCATCAACCAAAATATCTTGATATGATCAAATAAAAACATGTAAATATAAATAATCATAGATTACTAACAAAACAATGAAGAATAGTATATAAACTACAAAATCAATTGAAATAATAAGAATCCAAATAACACTATAAATATTATTTTTAATTTTTAAACATTTCACACATTGTAATTTATATAACATTTACAAATAAAATCCTTAAGAAATACGCTTGTTATTGACTTAAACTAGAGTAAGACTTGCTATACTTTCTATTTAAGAAAGTCTTTCTCAAATATAGGTTAGAATATACATTTGAATAATATTTCATAGTCTACAATAGTCATAGTACACATTGACTAGAAGACCAAAAACAATATAACATTAAACCAATATAAATATGAGTGAAAACATGAATCGTGGGTATACTTTCTATTTAAGAAAGTCTTTCTCAAATATAGGTTAGAATATACATTTGAACAATATTTCATAGTCTACAATAGTCATAGTGCACATTGACTAGAAGACCAAAAACAATATAACATTAAACCAATATAAATATGAGTGAAAACATGAATCGTGGGTACATAACTATGATATTCCAAGCAAAAATTTGTGAGCATCCTTTGTCATGCGACTGCAATAATTTAGCATAAAAAAGATGATAGATTAAATTATCCATCAAAGCAAAGCATATGTATCTGCATTTTATGTGGAAGCACAACACTGCAATTATAGTAGAAAATCCCACTCCATAACTTAATTCCACTCCAACTGCCCACCATCGATCCATTACAACTGCAAATGCATATTCAGTAATTATATTATTCAATTCTTTCTGATTATCTTTGCTTCCCAAACTAGGACTATGTGTTGTATTTTCAAGGGGAGGTCCATGAAGATTGGGATTTCCTAAAAAGGAAGAAGCCTCAAAGGTTAAAAATTTCTTTCCTTGTGATATTAACCCCCATAGCATGTTGTGTGAAAGATTCAACACTTCAATAAATGTGAGATTTAGGAGTTCGAAAGGAATTTTCCCTTCCAACTTGTTTTTTGAAAGATCTAGAGACTCCAATTGAACCATAGCTCCTAAAGACTTTGGAATTGAGCCTCTGAAATTACTTTTTGATATGTTCAAAGAAATCAAACCCTTTAGGAGTCCGAGTTCTGAAGGAATAGTGCCCGATAGGTTATTACAAGACAGGTCCATGAATTTGTCTATGTTGATTACCTTCGCGTATAGAATTGACCTTCCTTTTACCCAAACTGTTACTTTATCATGTATCCCACTTCTAATCCATAAAGAGAGTACTCAAAGTAGAGAAAACCACGCACATAAGAAAAGGTTTGTACAAGGTTTTGTGATTGATTAGCCATAGTAGATAACTTGCTTATACTTTGAGGAATACTTCCTGATAAATGGTTATGAGATAAATCTAGAATTTGAAGATTCTGTAGACTCATCAGTTGAGGAGGAATTTTACCTTCAAACTTAATAGAAGTTAAGCTAATAATTCTTAAATCTGTCAGCTTTTCAATCCAAATAGGAATGGTACCTTCAAGTTTGTTATTTCCCAAATCAAATACATGGAGACCGCTGCAATTTGCAATGGACAACGGGATGATACCTTCCAACCTGTTGCCATTAAGATTCAGTGTTCTAAGAGTCTGCAGGTTTCCCAACTCCTCTGGAATCTCCCTTTTTAAAGCATTTTGAGCCAATTTTAAAATTAATAATCCAAAAAACCTCCCAATGTTTGCAGGAATCATACCTGTCAGCTTGTTCTTTGACAAGTCCAAATTTACCAAATAATCTGGATCGGTAAATGTAAGATTTGGAATTTCTCGAGTGAGATTATTCCCTGACAATGATAGAGAACATAATGTGCCAATACTTGCAGGAATAGATCTATTGAACTCATTATCTGACAAATGTAACAATAATGTAACAAAATCAAGAGTAGGAAGTGAGCCATATAATCTATTCCCATTCAAATCCACCCCCAAAAAATTGTGGGATATCTGGCGGGGTAGGGAACCTTCTAGTTGGTTGTTTGAAAGTGTAGACGTCCAAAAAAATATTAATATTAATATTAATATTATTTTTCCTCTTATTCTTCTAATTATTTAATTCAATCAATTAAATAGTTTCATTTGCTAATAGTTTAAATACTATTCTAATGTATTTTATTTAAATACATTTGTCTCATGAAATTCCCTTTGTAATAAATTTACATTTATTAAATCCTCCATTTTCCTAATTCTTCTAAACCATAATTTATTCAAATTTGATTTGAATAATACCCTAAATCTTAGCTAGGAGCCTATTAATCCTACCCTAAAGCCTACTCTATTCCTACCCTACTCCCATCACCTCATTTCCTATGTATGTTTCCACACCTAACTATCCTCTGACCATGTTTAATGGGTGATTCCTAACCTTTTTAAGGCTAATGGAATGCTCACCCACATGGGGAATTTCTCTCCAAAATGGGCACCCATTCCTCTTTAATTCCCTCTTACAACTTTGTCTCCCCTTTT